>PVKC010000019.1:101936-121184 GCA_004027635.1 Crocidura indochinensis
CCCGGTGCCCCATATGGTCCCCCGTGCCTGCCAGGAGCAATTTCTGAGCATGGAGCCAGGAGTAACCCCTGAGCACTGCCGGGTGTGACCCAAAAACCAAAAACCAAAAAAAAAAAAAAAAAAAAAAAAGAAAATTAATTGTTCATAAACTTGTGGCCCATCTTTTGATATTCAAATGTATTCCATTTAGTCTGTCTTTATTACAATACCATGTTGTTTTAATGAATACTACTTTGTAATACAGTGTGATTTGGAAAAGTGATTCTCAGATCTCTATTTTTGCCAAGGATTGCTTTAGTTACCTGAGGATATTTATTTCTCCATATGAATTTCAGTAGTACCTGATCCACTTCTTTGAAAAACGTCATGGAACTTTTTTTTATAGAAATTGCACTAAGTCTGTACAAAGCTTTGAGAATCATTGACATTTTAATGTTGTTAATTCTCCCAATTCATGAGCAGGGTATACTTTTCAACTTATTCATGTGCTTTTTTTATGCCTTGAAGAAAAGTTTTGTAGGTTTTTTATATTTATTTAGTTAAGTTGACTTCAAGATACTTGATTTTCTGAGACACATTATGAAAAAAATTATTTTTTAAATTATTTCTTCTCTATTATTATTTGTGTATAAAAAGTCATGGGTATTATGTATATACTTTGTAGCCTGCTACTTTATTATATAAGTTATTGTTTCAAGAAGCAATTTTTATGGAATCTTTAGATTTTTTTAGATTATAGTATTATTTTAGATTATAGTATAATATCATATCCCCATATCATCTGTAAACAATGAGAGCTTCACTCCTTTCTTTTTTATGTGGATTTCCTTGATGTCTTTTTTTTTTTTTGCCTAACTGCTATAGTAAATATTACCAGTACTATAGTAAATAAAAAAAAAAGGCGAGAGAAGTCAACCTTACCTTGTGCCAAATATTAGTAGAAAGACTTTTAGATTTTTCCATTGAGTATAATCTTGCAGTGGGTTTGTGATAAATGTATTTGACAATATTGAAGAAAGTGACTTCAATTCCCATCTTAAGATTTTTTTATCATGAATGGGTGCTGGACCTTTTCAAATGCTTTCTCAATGTCTATTTATATAATCATATGGTTTTTGTTTTTTCTTTTATTGATATGGTGTATTTTCTTGATTGACTTGAATATGTTAAACCATCCTTGCATCTTTGGAATGAACCCTACTTGCTTATGATAAATAAACTTCTTGGTGAGTTGTTGGATTCTATTTGCTAGTATTTTGTTGAGGATCTTTGAATCTGCTTTCAACAAGGATATGAGCCTATAATTCTTTTTATTTTTGCTGTATCTTTATCTACCTTTGATATCAGGATGATGTTAACTTCATACAAACCCTTTGGGAGTATTTATGCTTCTTTAATACCCTGGGAGCGTTTGAAGAAAATTGGTAGTATATTCTCTTTGAAGATTTGAAACAATTCACTAGTGAAGCCATCTGGATATGAATTTTTGTATTTTGGAAGGCTTTTGATTACCCATTCAATTTCATCTATAGTGATAGATGTTTAGGAATTCCAGATAATCTTGGTTCAACTTTGGAAGGCTGTAGGAGTCCAAAAAGTTATCCATTTCTTCCAGGGTAACTTGCATTGTGAAATAGAGATTCTCAAAGTAATCTATAATTACCCTTTGAATTTCTGAAGTTTCTGTAGTGACAGCTCCTTTTCATTCCTGACTCTGGCTATTCAAGTTTCTCTCTCTTCCTTTCTTTGCAAGTCTTTGCTAATGGTTTATCAAACTAGCTTATTTTTTTCAAGGAACCAACTCTTGCTTTCATTGAACTTTTGAATTTTCCTGGTTTCTAGTTCATTAATTTCTGCTCTAAGTCTTACAATTTTCTGCTTCCTGCAAGCTTTTGGCTCATTTTATTGCTCATTTTCCAATTTGTTAAGCTGTGCCTCTAAGTTATTCATATAGTCCGTCCTTTTCTCCCTTTATGATAAATTCTTGTATAGCTATAAATTTTCCTTTATATACTAGTTTTGCTGTGTCCCACAGATTCTGATAATCTACATATTCATTTTCATTTGTTTCCAGGAATCTTTCAATTTTTCAATTTGCTTTTTGAAATTGTCTCACTAGTTGTTTAGCATTGAACTGTTTAATTTTTAATTTCTTTTTTTTTTTTTTTGGTTTTTGGGTCACACCCGGCAGTGCTCAGGGGTTACTCCTGGCTCCATGCTCAGAAATTGCTCCTGGCAGGCACGGGGGGCCATATGGGGCACCAGGATTCGAACCAATGACCTTCTGCATGAAAGGCAAACGCCTTACCTCCATGCTATCTCCCGGGCCCCTAATTTTTAATTTCTATACTTTTGATTTTGTGTAGGTATATTTTATGGCCTACCATATGGTTTATCTTGGAAAATGTCCCATGTGCATTGAAGAAGAATGTATATACTGGGTTCTAGAAATCAAGATTATATATATATAATATGTGTATTCAATATAGAATGTATATGATATATACACACACTCTTCTATTTTTTCCTTCAAAGGCAGTATATATTTATTAAGTTTTATCCTGGTTGACCTATTAAGGGGTGGCATGGCATTGTTGAAATCTCCCACTTTCGTTGTGTTGATATTGATAACTTTATTTAGTTTATGACAGTTGTGTTAAGTATTTTGCTCACCTTACCCACCATTGGATAGATAGATAGATAGATAGATAGATAGATAGATAGATAGATAGATAGGTAGGTAGGTAGATATTTAGAAGTGTGATTTCATCTTACTCTACACATCTCTTGATTAGTAATAAATGCCCATATCTCTCTTATAAGCTTTTTAAGACTAAAGTCTGTATTTTTTGATATTAGTATGACCAGGCCAGCCTTTTTAAGGAAGTTATTTGCTTGAATGATTGTCCTCCAATCTTTGACTTTGAGTCTATGTTTCCTCTGAATATCCAATTATGTTTCTTTCAAGCAGAAAAACTATAGGATTCAGCTTTCTGATACTTTTTTTTTTTTTTTGGTTTTTTGGGCCACACCCAGTGACGCTCAGGGGTTACTCCTGGCTATGCGCTCAGAAGTTGCTCCTGGCAGGCACGGGGGACCATATGGGAACCGGGGGATCGAACCGCGGTCCGGTCCGTCCTAAGGCAGGCACCTTACCTCCAGCGCCACCACCCGGCCCCTTTCTGATACTTTTTGCCACTCTTTCTCTTTTAACTGGGGCATTCAGCCTGATGAAATTAAGAAATGATTGTCATGAGATTGAGTGTCATCTTTTTGTAGGAGCTTGGTGTTTCAGGTACCTTGCCTTAAAATAGACCCTTCAGCATTTCTTTTAAGGTTGGAGTTGAGACTGTCAAATTTATGAACTGGTGTTTATCTGTGAAGCTGTGTAGCCTGAATATCCATCTGGCAGAGTAAAGTACTCTTGACAAAACATTCATTTCATTGAGTTTTTTCACTATATGCCACCACTAACTACCTTTGCACCTTAACAGTTGCTTGTGATAACATCTGTTATAAATCTTTCATACTGTTCTTTGTATGAAATTTCCCTTTTTGATCTTGCTGCTTTCCATATTCTATTCCTATCTGTGAGTTTTATCATTGTGAGTAGGATGTGCCTTTGGGTGCTTTTCTTTGGTTCTCTTTCAGCTGGTCCTCTTCTGTCATTGAGGATGCGGTTGCATGTACTATAACTCTGGAAAGTTCTCAGGAATGATATTCTTAACTTTTGATTCTTCATGAGGGTTTTCTTACTGGATCTCTGGGACTCCAATAATTTTTATGAGTTTATCTGAGAATTATACTGCCGCCTATTTACTTTTCTTGAGGATTTTTTTCCAGGCTTTCCGTTGCATGGAGGTATTATGCAGCTTATCTTCTACTTTGCTGATCCTCCCCTCAGTAGTTCTTACTCTGTTGGTGAGGTTTTCCAGTGAGGTTTTTAATTCACTCACCATGTTTTTCTACCCTGATAACTCTGAAGGTTTTTCATTTCTACTATCTGATCCTTTGATTCTTATAGGCTGTTTAAGTTTCTCTAAGTTATTTGAACATCATTAGCATTTACTCTCTAAAGTCCTAGTCAAAGATGTTAGGCAGGCATCTGGTGTGGCTGGATCTTAAGAACTAAGATCTTCAGTCACAATGTATGGTGGAATCCTTCATAGTTTTCCCCTTGTGAACATTGTTGTATGGTACTGCTATGTTGCATTGTAGTGCAACTTCTTGACTGGAAGAAATATGAAGCTGTAGAGAGTTGCAGAATGGTTGCACTCTTGCTGGTATCACACACATCAACTCAATTCAAACTGGGCTTACCAGAACTCTGCCTACAACTGACAGGCTGCCGCATCTGGGTTCACATACTTCAGTTTGATTCAAAGTGGTGCTTTTTTAAAGTCCAAATTTTGACTTTAAAAATGGAAGTTCTCGTTGATCTCACACACATCTAATTTAATTTTTTAAATTTTCTTTCTTCTTTCTTTCTTTCTTTATTTGTTTTTGTTTTGGTTTTTTTTTTGGGGGGGGGGGCTTGGGCCACGCCTGGCAGTGCTCAGGGGTTATTCCTGGCTATCTGCTTAGAAATAGCTCCTGGCAGGTACGGGGGACCATATGGGATGCCGGGATTCAAACCAACCACCTTAGGTCCTGCATCAGCTGCTTGCAAGGCAAACACCGCTGTGCTATCTCTTTGGACCCTCTTCTTTATTTTTTAATAATTCTCTCTCACATATGAAAAACATATTACAGTGAACTATTAGCTATCTGAAGCATGTTTTACATATACACATAGAGTAAATATAAAATATAGATTTATGGGGCCCGGGAGATAGCATGGAGGTAAGGTGTTTGCCTTTCATGCAAAAAGGTCATCGGTTCGAATCCCGGTACCCCATATGGTCCCCCGTGCCTGCCAGGAGCAATTTCTGAGCATGGAGCCAGGAGTAACCCCTGAGCACTGCTGGGTGTGACCCAAAAACCAAAAAAAAATATATATATATATATAGATTTATGACTTACAATGATCACAGATTTATTGAATCTGTGACTTAAATCAAATTCCTAATAAATATGTGTGTTGTATCAACATTATATGACTTCATACATAGTAAATGAGAATATCTTAGAAATGAATATATTTACTATTTTATTAAGGTTAACAACCAATATTAGAGAGTAGGCAGAACTATCTGAAATAAACATACCAAAATTAATCTTACATTTGCAAAAACTTGTAACAGGGCCCAGAGTGATGATGCTAGAAGCATCTGCCTTGCAAGCACTAGCCTAGGACAGACCATGGTTCAATCCCCTGGCATCCCATATGGTCCCCCCAAGCCAGGAGCAATTTCTGAATGCATAGTGTCAAACAGGTGTGGCTACAAAAATAATTAAAAAATAAATAAATAAAATAAAAAATTTGGGGGGTTTTTGGGCCACACCTGGTGATGCTCAGGGGTTACTCCTGGCTATGCACTCAGAAGTCGCTCCTGGCTTGGGGGACCATATAGGAAACCAGGGGATCAAACCGTGGTCCGTCCTAGGCTAGCACAGGCAAGGCAAGCACCTTACCTCCAGCGCCATCGCCCGACCCCAAATAAAATAATTTTTAAAAGCTTGTAATATATTCCACAAGAGAGGAATGAACTAGCATTAGAGTTATTATCAGAAAACTGACCTAAATTCATTTGGACAGTTTCTATTTGTTTGGGGTGGACTAATTGGACACTAATCTCATACACTTGACATATATGTTCTACCATTGATATAACATCTCTGAGCCTCCATTTCATTATGATTTTATTCCCTTTATGTTAGGTTTTCTGCATTTAAGAATTGGATTAGAAAATAAGGAAATTAGAATATTTTCTTATTAACATGTGCAATATGGTATGGCAAAGTAGAAAAAAGAAACCCACAAGAGGCTTGGAGACTAAAGGAGGTGAGATAAAGTAGGATTCCAGTCAGTAGGATGTAAGGCTAAACTTGAAAATGCAAGCATAGGTTATAACAAATAATGAGGGTAAAAGATAAACAGTAAGTAGATACCCATGTCCTGGTAGATGAAAAATAGAGGTAATAATCCCTGGCCCTAACAACCAATGAGGAATATTGTGAGAATAAATTAAATACAGTTTTCCTTTGGAGGAAAAGCACTATATAATTTATGATATTGTTATTATAATCATTAGTCATCTTTGCCTAGATTTATGGAGTGACTCATCTTAAATTAAGCCTTTGGAACAATGAGGAGAGGGAAATTTATGAGACCTACAATGATTTTCTAGTCTCATAAAAGATTGTAGTACTTGATTCTTGAGATGTGGAAATATCTCTTCCTCTTAACAGGAGACCACAGGGACCATCATTTGATTCGTTATTTGATGTCTTTCAGGTCTATCCCTTGTTCCCCTGTGACTAATAATTCATCAAGTATTTTAATAGTCACTGTGACTGTCAATAAATTATCTTAACTTACCTTTAGACCATCTGGTATTTCTTCCCTCTTCCTTTAACAATTGTTTATGCCCTATAACTACTCAACATACTCACTTATTATACTCAATGTTTATATCATACAAAACAATGAGACTGATTTAGGGATATAAGTAAAAGAATATCCTATCTACCCTCAAAGTGCCTATGATCTAGAGGAGGGTACTGAAGAGTGCCAGATCTGAGGAATATTTTAGGAAAGTATTAGCAAATCATAGGGGCTGATCAGAAATAGATAGTAAAGAATAGGAAGAGTACAGGGTTTTCTTTCTTTTCACTGGATGGTTTGTGAGTAGAAACCACTAATCCAAATAGAGGGCAGAATTAAAGAAAAAGACAACCAGCTCTAACCCGCTGAGGTTGAATAATAGATCAGAAAAAATGACTCAGGAGTCTGACATTGAGGAGGAGATCATGACTAGAGACTCAGATTGTATCCCATGCAAGAAAAAAATCCTGAGTAAAAAGAAATTCTGAAAATATCCTGAGTAACATAGTGAGAGGTTACAAAATATAAAGAAATTAAGGTGGCCTGATGGCTAAAAATAAACAAAGGAAAGAGACATCTATGAATATTGGTAAGACAAATTAGGGTCAGGAAAGATAATAAAAAGGGAAGGAAAAGAGAGGGAAAGAAGGAAAATGACATATAAATGAAGAAAAGTGTCACAATGTGGAGCAGAGAAGTAAGAGAAAGGAAGTATAAACATATAATGTAGGGGCCCGGGAGATAGCATGGAGGTAAGGCGTTTGCCTTTCATGCTAAAGGTCATCGGTTCGAATCCCGGTGCCCCATATGGTCCCCCGTGCCTGCCAGGAGCAATTCCTGAGCATAGAGCCAGGAGTAACCCCTGAGCACTGCCGGGTGTGACCCAAAAACCAAAAAAAAAAAAAAAAAAAAAAAAAAAAAAAAAAAAAAAAAAAAAAAAAAAAAAAAAAAAAAAAAAAAAAAAAAAAAAAAAAAAAAAAAACATATAATGTAATAAACAGAAGAGTTGAGTTTCAATGTATGAAAAAATTGAATTGAGTAAACATTGTGCTCTAGAAAAATAATGTAGAAAAAAAGAGCAAGGACTTCCAAACTGACCTCATCTGGATTTAATTCCTTCCTATTACACTTAGTGTCTTTAAACTTGGGCAACCTGGATTGAAGTCAGCCATGGCTTTACCTTCTGCAGAAATGACAACTGAAAAAAAAATATCCCATAAGGATAGTTGAGGATGCTATTTATAGGATTGAGAAAGAGCAAAATGTTGAAGAATCTATCTCTACAGTGAAGTCTGTGCTTCATGGAAAATGAATGGTCAGTTAAACTGGGCAAAAAAGCAATGCATGGGGGGTTCACACCCATAACATTTGAAATAGCTGGGGAACTCATTTGAAAGACAAAAATCAAACAGAAATCCCAGTTTTTCTAGACTCTGATCTTTATTAAGTAGGATTGGGAAGGGGTATGATAGTTTGCATTTCTTTTTTCTTTTCCTTTATAGATTCTTTTTTTTTTAACTTAATTTTCTTTTTTTTTAATAATTTTTATTGTGACCAAAAGTGAATGACAAAGTGTTCATAGTAATATTTAAGGTACATAGTGACAATGAATGAGAGCCATTCCCACCACCAGGGTTGTCCTCCCTCCACTCCCTTTTCCCAGCATGTGCCCCATATCTCCCTCCTTTGCAACCCAGAGTGCGAGTAACTGTTCCTCTCTGTGTATAGCTTGTAGATAGGATATCAATTCTGTTGTTGGCTTTGGGTTTGGTGTTTAAGTGGTAAGGCATTTGCCTTGCACATACTAACCTAGGATGAACTGCAGTTCGATTCCCGGCATCCCAAATGGTTCCCCAAGCCAGGAGCAATTTCTGAGCACATAGCCAGGAGTAACCCATGAGCATAATCGGGTTGCCTCCCAGCAAAAAAAAAAAAAAAAAAAAAAAGATGTTGATACTAGAAGAAGAGTTCTAGAAAACAAAATGACCAAATATGATTTTTTTTTGTTTTTTGGGGGGCCACACCCATTTGATGCTCAGGGGTTACTCCTAGCTAAGCGCTCAGAAATTGCCCCTGGCTTGGGGGGACCATATGTGACACCTGGGGATTGAACCGTGGTCCTTCCTTGGCTAGCGCTTGGAAGGCAGACACCTTACCTCTAGCGCCACCTTGCCGGCCCAAAAATGATTTATAGAGTTTGTTTTCCCACTAGTATTTGTCATTATTTTATCTCCAGAATGTTGTCCATGATGTCAGCACTCTCTTTTAGTCCAGAATCTCTAGAATCGGTCACAGTATTTAAATTTATTTATTTACTAGTTGTTGGTTTGGGAGTCATATCTTGTAGTGCTAAGGACTATTCCTGGATCTTTTATAAGGGGGGGGGGGTAACTTCCTGGTATAAGATGTTCCAGGCATATAATCTAGAAGCTGATCCTATAAACTACTCATGCACTCAACACAAACCTTTCAAATTGAGTGATTATAGTGAAAACATTAGGGAGAAAGGGTAAATGAATTAACTAAAATAAAAAAAGAAAAGGGCAAATTAGCATTTCTTAGTAATTTCTCCAAAGATCCCAGGAAATGAGGCAATAATTTGGAAATTGGACCAAGAAAACTTATTTTTTAAAGTGAAAACTGTCAAAGTTTATATATTATTTTAATTTTCTTTTGTCTTTTAAATATTATATTGTAAAAAAAAATAAAAAAAAATAAAATAAATAAAAAAATAAATATTATATTGTCTGCATAGTTAGCATTTCAGATTTTTCTTCCTTTTTTAATCTTAAATTGTTTTTTATTTTTCTTATTTATTTTCTGGACAATTCCAGTACTAAAAACGGTAGTTTATCATCATTTGTAATAGATAAGATTATCTTTGAACACTTCTTTTCTCCCCATTTCTCATTGTATTTTTCAGTTATTCAATTTTATTTCAATTCTATTGTATCCATTATTTACCACTTTTTTCACTCAAAAATTGATTCTGCGGGAAATAGAGCGTGCTCATTTTTCATTTCTTGGTTGTAGTTACTTTGTTGAACCTCAACTAGGTTATGGCTCCTAATGTACTAATGCTCTGAGTGCACATTAAACAGCACTTATATAAGATATGAATATAAAGTCAAGTCAAACTCTATTCCCTTTCCACATTCTCCTTTCATGTATCATTTAAGGTAAAAGCTCAACCCTCCCCCTTGCTTCTACTTAGTCTCTAACACATTTCCTAACTGCTGAATACCCCAATAATTCTGAAATAGGAAACCTCAGTTTTCCTAGCCAGCCTGTGAGCAATCACATTTTAAACATTCCTGTAATTTCCAAAAACTCTATATTATGCTACTGAGTTTAGACTCACTAGATAATAGCTAATGCCTAAGTCAAATGGCCAAACCAAACCCAAAGGACTTCAACCAGCTTTCATTCTTGCATCTTGGCACGTAGGATCTTCATATTCTTTCAGACGTCTACATTGTTATCCATTGTTATCATCATTATCAATGTTATCACTGTTATCAATTGATAAGGAAAGCAAAGGGCCTTTTAGAGACCCACACAAAGTTGCACTGATGTGCATTTTATGGTTGAAACCCAATTACAAGCGTGTTTGTAACCGTTGTACTTAAATAAAGAAATTTCAAAAATAAAAATTTTTAAAACACTTATTTTGGGGGACCAGAAAGATAACGTGGAGGTAGGGCATTTGCCTTGCATGCAGAAAGACAGTGGTTCGAATCCCAGCATCCCATATGGTTCCCGGAGCCTGCCAGGAGCAATTTCTGAGCATAGAGCCAGGAGGAACCCCTGAGCACTGCTGGGTAAGACCCAAAACCAATCAAACAAAAAATACCCTCATTTTTTTTTGGTGGCACTGGAGGTAAGGTGCCTGCGCTAACCTAGGACAGACCGCGGTTCGATCCCCCGGTTCCCCATATGGTCCCCCGTGCCTGCCAGGAGCGACTTCTGAGCGAATAGCCAGGGGTAACCCCTATTCCACTACCTCTACCCACCCTTCCACCCTTACCCAAAGTCATACTTAACTCAGTCCTATGCTAAGTTCCTCCCCACCTGAGAAGTTTCTTTTCCTTTCTCTCTACTTTGCAATAAACTTTTTTACCTTCTAACTCTTGAATCTGAGCATCTTTATTACTCAATATTTCAGGAACTTGGAAATCATGGACCAAAACAGATTGCTGCTATCATTGCTCCTAAATCAGAAGGTAACCTGACATTGAGTTGCCAAGCACCGAGGTCTCAAAGGACAAGCCCAACAAAAGCCTAAGGATAGACGGTGATCAGGTCATTTGAACCAATCTCTCACTCCTGTCTGCATCAAATGCCACACGAAACCACACCTGTGAGCTCTTTCATCAACAAGTTTTGGAAAAATATTCTCAGCTTCCTTGAACATATGGTGCTTTGTCTCTCACTCTGTGCCTGATGAACACTCAACACTATGAACAGATGAGTGATTGAATGACACATGAATGAAACATAGACCCATCAGAGCCCGGTTCTGTCTGTTTCCTTAGCTACTGTCTAAACATGTTCCCCTTTCCTAAATTTTGTTAGTAGGAACTCCTGACTGTTCCCTAAATGCGCCCCAGTCACTCACTTCTCCAAACCATTGCCTAGATCGCTTCCCCCTACCCTGCACTCTTTGTACCTCATCATTCCTTTCTTCTCAAAAAATTATTGTAATCATTTGCCAGCTTCGGTGTGGGGAGAAAATATTTTCATGCTGAAAATATGTCTGCTTCTTTGCACTAAAATGGGATTCATTCAGTTTGCTCATCTTGTTTCTTACAAGACAACAGGCAGACTAAATGTATGGATTGTGTCTTTTGCATAACTGCAGTTCTTCTACATTAATGCTCCAATAATGGTGGTTGGAAGGACAGAGAATTACTGATGTCTGGCTGAAAGATGAGGATTTCAGCATGAATAGTTCCCAGCATATGGAGTGGAGTAGAAAGGTGAGATTCTGTATTGAGAGAAACTTGGTTCATTAAAGGTAAAGCCATGAAAGAGTAAACAAAATTCATGGCCACCTGGGGTCTGAAGGATGCATTTTCACCTGCTATACATGATTATAGCTGCTTCTGATTTTTCAGAGGCCTTAGGAATTTATATTTCATCCAGAAAACCATAGTAGCTCTGCACCGGATACAATATGACTGTTATCAGGGAAATTATTGGAGAAAATCAAAACAGACGATTCATTTTAAAAATATGAAATAGTGAGGCTGAAGAGATAACAGAGCAGTAGGGCGCAGCAGATCCAGGACAGATGGTGGTTCGAATCCCGACATCCCATATGGTCCCCTGTGCATGCCAAGAGCGACTTCTTTTTCCTTTTTCTTTTTTTTGGTATATTTTGGGCCACACCAGTCTGATGCTCAGGGGTTACTCCTGGCTAAGCGCTCAGAAATTGCCCCTGGCTTGGGGGACCACATGGAACGCCAGGGGATCGAACCGAGGTCCTTCCTTCCTAGGCTAGCGGCTAGCGCTTGCAAGGCAGACACCTTACCTCTAGCGCCACCTTGCCGACCCCCAAGAGCGACTTCTGAGTGTAGAGCCAGAAGTAATCTCTGAGCACCCCTGGATGTGACCCAAAAACAAACAAACAAAACAACGACAAAAACAAATAGTACAAATAAACATTCAGCTATTTAAAAAATAATAAAGTCCTAGAGCCAAAGAAGGAGGTCATCTTTTCTTTTTTCCTTTTGTTTGTGTTGTTTAGTGGCCATACTCAGGACTTACACCAGGTTCTGTGCTCAGGAATCATGCCTGGCAGTGCTCAGGGACTCTTATGTGGTGCTAGAGATCACCCCACATGTAAGATAAGTACCCTTAACCCCTAGTCTAGATCTCTGCCCCCTTTTCTTTCTTTATGTTATCTGCAGCAGCAGTCCAGTAGAACTCCTTTCATTTGCAAGATAAATGGGCAAGATTGGGCAAAACCCCTGGGCAAGATTAGATCTAGGACTGACTTTCCTTTCCTGCAAAGGGCAATCTCTCACTGCAATGTGAACCCAGGGCTCCTCAAAGAACGCAGTGATAGGATTCCCACACAGAACAAATAGACATCTGGCGTTGCTTGATGGCTGCCTTTTGGGCTGACGGGACTTTGTGTCCTTGTGTAAAAGGGCTCATCACAGACTTTACCAGTCCTAGACTTACTCAGCTACCCTCAGGGTGACAGAGATTCCTTCTTCGAGCTGCCACCTCTCATCCCCACTTCACAGAGGTCACCCTGGCACCCCAAAACCAGGTTCAATTCTTAAAATCGGTTCAAAGACTTCATTTCTTTTCTATTTTTTTTTTTTTTTTTGGTTTTTGGGTCACACCCAGCAGTGCTCAGGGGTTACTCTTGGCTCCATGCTCAGAAATTGCTCCTGGCAGGCATGGGGGACCATATAGGGGACCGGGATTCCAGCCGATGACCTTTTGCATGAAAGGCAAACACCTTACCTCCATGCTATCTCCTGGGCCCCCAAAGACTTAATTTCTGTTTTGTGAGGAATTTGTTCTCCTACTTTCTCTTTTTTTTCTCTCTTTTCATTTGCATTTATTTTTGTTGTTTTCCTCTCTTCATCTCTCTTTCTATTCAGTTGAATGGTGGGTTGTGCATTCCTCAATCCCCAGAGAGGGAGAGGGATCTCCATGTGCCAACTCCAGGTTGGACAAGAGACTCGAGTCCAGCAGCAATTCCGACGCAGGAAATAATCCACACACAGTTGAGAAGGAAGAGCAGGCCAGACACTCACACCACAAGCCAGTCGCTCCTCCATGTGGTACCATGAGCCAAGATGGCAGCTTCCCCTCCAGAACTCCAAAGCAGTCTTTATATGGGATAAACAAAGCCCACCCCAAGGGGAAGGGAAAAGCCAGATGAGGAGGCAATGGGGAAACATCTTTTTAACAGAAAAATCTTTTTTAACAGGAAAATCAGACATCTAATTCAAAGGCAATATGAGGACCAAGCCAAAGGCCACTAACAGGATTCCATGTTTGTTTTTTCCAGTGTCTTTTATTAATTGAAAGTACATCATATCGTAACACCTCCCTCGGTAGTTTCTAGTTTTCACCTCCCCACCCTTTCTGTTATGGCAAATGACATTTTGTGATTCAACAATCATTCCTAATGTTACAGCATTTGATATAGGGGTTGGCAGTATTTTAACTAATGTGACTGTCCTGTGCTCCTTCCTTCTCTGCTCCAGTGTAAATCTCACCTTTCTTTCAAGACCTGGCACTCATTCCATGTGACCCAGTTAATAAATCAGCCTCTTCATTCTAAAAATCATGTATTTCCCACAAGAACAGATGATGCATTCTAGTCTCTTGAACATTTTTCATGGTTGGTTCCCTCTGAGCAGGGGTTAGTCTTATTTCTGCATTTTCTGGAATAAAGAAGCAATGCTGGAGAAAAATTTTTAAAAATTAAAAAAAAATGCCATTTAGAAGTTTAAATAACATCAACAGGTTCATTTTTAAATTTGTTAAAAGGAATTATGGGTTAAAGTTTAGATATCTAAATGAGCGATTATGCCATTACCAAAATCTTTGCCCAAAACTCTAGTCTAAATATTAAAAATAATTTTAAAAATTATATATTGAGTTTCTGAAACACAAAACAAGAAGCAATCAAGGGCTGGATCAATAGTACAGTGGTAGAGCTTTTGCTTTGCACGTGGCCAACACAGGACTAACCTCAGTTCATTATCTGGCATCCCGTATGGTCCCCCATGTCTGCTAGGCGTGATTTCTGAGTATAGAGCCAGGAGTAACACCCGAGCTCTGTTGGGTGTGACCCCAAATGACAATAACAACAACAACAATAATAACAGAGAAACAATTAGTAGACTCCATAACCATTTGTGACATTTAATGGACTGCATCTATTTATTTATTTATTTATTTATGTATTATTTTTTGTTTTGGGGCCAACCCTGGTGATTCTCAGGGGTTACTCTTGGCTATGCACTCAGAAATCATTCCTGGCTTGGGGGACCTTATAGAACAACGGGGGATAGAACCACGTTCCGTTCTAGTCTAGCACTGGCAAGTCAGACTGACGCCTTACCCTTTGCGCCACCGCTCCTGGCCCTAGACTTCCTCTATTTTAAATAACAGCTTCTCACCCTGTTTGCAATAAATATCTGATGATGATTCTGAGAACATTCCCTAGAAATATGAAAGTGAGTTTCACACCAACATAAAAAATGCTTCCTACTGTATAGTTATGCCTTGGAACCTGGTCCTAGCTTGCCAGAGAACTAAGCAGTTTTCTCATCTTGCTGTGAAAGATTGCCCATTTCTCTTGAAAGCAAAGGCCTTCATGTACTCCCAGGAGCATAGTATATTAAGAGGCAACAGCACAGTGATAAGCAAAGACTCTCTCTCCAATGCTTCCTCAGCCCCTGGCTGCACACTCTCATGTGGGAAATAAAAGAAGCCCAACAGGCTGGGGATGGGGAGGAGGAGGAGCCAGCCCAGGCTTAGCCCCCCTTTTGCATTGCCTCTGCCACCCCACCCTGTCACACTGAGCCAAGTGCAGGTGCTGGAGGGCTGGCGTCTGTGAGGATGATTACCCTCATCATGGAAGCTGCCAGCCGACCTCAGCACATTCTGTGGCATGCAAACTGCTGAGAAAGAACACTGTCAGCACTGTCATTTCTAACAAGGGGGAACAATATTGGGAAGCAAAAGAACAGGACCAAATCCCACCCATCCTGGTGGGACCCTCAACATCTCTGCAGGAATGTGAGCATTTTTGCTCCTTCTAATTTCCTAGGTCAAGAGCCTGTCCAGAGGGGACCCAGCATTAGCACTCACTGGCTATTGGCAATGCGGGAGATTCTAGAAGGTCAAAGGCCGTAGCATTGTTCAGCTTTGCAATGTGTAGATGTGTAGATGCTACATAACACCGTTAACTTACAAACTCTTTTCTATTACTTTGTCCAAAATATAAATATATTTGGTGAAAATAAATCTAGAGGGTGTCCTCTATCATGTTCAGGGCTAGGGTTAGGATTAGGGGGTTTAAGTTTGTTTTAAGATTTTTCAAAATCAGTTATTTTAATGTCAAAAATGATCTTGGTAGGGACCGGAGTGGTCCCATATGATTCCTCAAGCCAGGAGCGATTTCTGAGCACATAGCCAGGAATAATAACCCCTGAGTGTCACCGGGTGTGGCCCAAAAACAAAAACAAAAATTTTGGTAATAGGGGCTTATTACCTTTGCAGATGCCTTGCAAGTCTGGAAACATTTCAAAAATAAACTGATAAAACAGAAAGAATATATATGGTAAGGCTATGTACCACATACATAGATATCTCTACATATAGACATTGACAACAAATATAGTGGCACAAATGTATTCAATATTTAGTTCCATGTGACAAACTATCTAGACAAATGCCTTTCATGGTATTACTGCCCTCTCTGGAAGTTCTTGCTATGTTAACAAACATCCTTTTCTCCTTAACTTTTTCACCCCTCTCCCTTCCATCTTTATAGAAGACTGACTCTTACATAAGACTGTCCCTTGGGCCCTGTTGCCTTTTCAGTGTGTTTATTCTCTGAGCTTACGCATGCCTAATGGAGGAAAGGAAGTGAGCTTTTTGTCTTCCCTGTCCCAAATGTCCTTGACTCCCTGTCATCAAAACTGTCCCAGGCAAATAGCACTTCTGGATCAAGTCTTATTTTCAGCTTCTGTTTTTGCTTATGTGGATCGAATGGGAAACTTCTCTCTCTGCTGTGAATCTCATTCTCTAGCAACTCTCAATTATTGCAATTCCTGAATTTATGAACTTTGTTTTTCTTCTCTAAACATATTATTCTGTTTTTCATTTCATTGTATTGTTATGTTTATTCTAGTAACCAGAGCATGTCCCCTTTTTGCAAAAAAAAAAAAAAAACACGTTCATTGTCTATGCAAAGGAAGTTTCATGTCTTTTGTATGCAGCTTTATGATTGCTATTTGAATATAGTAAAAAATGAAATTAAATTTCTTGTTGCCAGCGATTCCCTTGCATGCATGCCTTTGTCAAAATTTTGACACAATAAATACAGACTTCCTCCATGTGGACCCCAATTGATTAATTAAGGGGAAGATTCACTTGCAAAATTGCCAGCAGCTGTTGGCTAGAATAGAGGCACATACCAAAAAACCTAGCGGAGGAAAGGCTGTTTCTAGAGACACAGTGAATGTTATTTAAGAGTTCCTCTGCCCAATCTCAGTCTTTTTTGTTCCATGAACCATTTATACCACTTATCAGCCATTAAAAAATCAAGCAATTCACATAATTTTTCTTATTATTTATCTTTCTTTATTTTTCTCCCCCCAAAACTAGCCAAAGAAAAGCAGGGATACTCTTAGGAACTTTTAAATTCCAACTTCTGGTTGTTACAACAAATCTAAACCATCAAATCTACACATATTGGGTTCACAAATGACTCTGTGGTACCAGTCATTTTGAGTACTTGGTTGCAGTTTAGAATTATTCAAACTTGGGGTGGTATGCCCTGAAAAACACTTGCACCTTCACACCACAGGACTATGTGATCTTTCCCTCGATGCTGAGCCTACACTTGCTTCCAAAAGATTGCAAATTCCCCAGTATCTAGGTGATTTCATTGAGTGCTGCAGTAGAGACTGGCTACTTGTAACTATGTGCTCTTGGTCGCTGCCCAAACCTTCTGGTCTTCAATTCCACATTGGCATTAACAACTGTGAATATAGTTTTCTGTACAAATCTGCTTGACCTACAACTTCTGAAGGGCACATGTGACTGCAAAAGCACATGTTATCCTCAAGGCCCTTAAACACCAAGTTTCAAAACTGACTCAGATCTTGAACAGAAGCATTATGCCTTATTCCTATCTCAAAAAAAGTGAAAATTTCACCTTTACTGTGAATAAAGATGAAAGACTGAGAAGAACCCAAATGAGAGCTTTCTAAATTCCTTGAGGAATGGGTAACTGGGTCACACAGGAAATAGTATCCTGATATCTATAAGATAACACACTTGAACACTCGTTATTATAATAGCTCAGAATGGAAGGATGTGAAACATTCATGCAGGCTAATGTAGACTAAAAGAGCAGGCATAGAGATACTTGATTCAGATAAATAAATCCAAACTAAGAAATATGATAAATCGGTGGGCATCACATATTAGGTCAGGGAACAGTAAATCAAGAGAACTTCGCTCACTAATATGTATGTATATAATGAAATATATAATGTATGTATATAATGAAAGTGAATGAGTTTATAAAGCAATCCTTGATATATCTGAGGAGAAAAAAACTACAGTAACATAACATTAATGGGACAGTTTAACATCTCATTGCCATCACTGGATAGATCAATTATGTAAAACAGTGGTCCTCAAACTACGGCCCACGGGCCACATATTGTTGGGGATTAAACACAGGTTGACCACTTTTAAAGCAAATACTCTACCAATTGTGCTAGCACTCTAACCCCTAATTAAAGTAATTTTAAAGAAAAAAAAAACTATCAACAGGTTTCTCAACTGAAAATATAGTCAGACGATTGTGACACAATATATTCGTGCTGTTAAATGGAAAATAACCAATTAAGTTATTACTCAGATTCAAATAAATGATTTTTACAAAAGCTTTATAAACAAATAGTTAAGTGATCTATAGCTGCTAGAATGGTTTTTATAAAACACTGAAGATTTTTTTATAATTTTTATTGTGACCGATGTGAATTACAAATCTTTCACAGCAATATTTAAGGCACATAGTGACAATGAATCAGGGCCATTCCCACCACCAGTGTTGTCCTTTTTCTACCCCTGTCCCAGCATGCATTCCATGCCCCTCCTAACCCTTTGCCTCCTGGACTGCCAGTGTAACAGGTCCCCTCTGTATATAGCCGTTTGCAGATTGAGTATTGATTCTGCTGTCGTTGACTCTCTGTCATTGATTCTGCTGTCATTGACTCTGGGTTTGATGTTTAAGTCTGATCATTTATTATTTCCCCTCAATGTTCATACCACTGTTTACTCCTGGTACCATTCATTTTTTCCTCTCCATTTATGAGGGAAAACAAGATGATTCAAGTTCTGTGGTTCTAATGAAAGAGAAAAAAAGAAAGAAAAGAAAGCTGGGAGGAGTCCATCTAGAGGCTATAAATATCATTTTTAAAAAAGAAGAAAAACAAACCAAAAAGCAAACAAAAAAATAAAACAAGCAATGATGAAAATGCACAACAGCAACAAAAACAATAAAACAACAACCACAAGAAAGAAAACAAAAAGAATAAAAAAGGAAGGATTGCTGGTATGGAGAGATTTTGAACCACTAAGGAATCTTTCATAAAAAAGAAGAAGAAGCCCAACTCAGAAGTAGTAAATTAATTAAAGAATATAAAATGTGGGAGAAAGAAGAGTAATATGGATATCTTTGAGAATGAACTCAATGTTTACTTTCTTAAATTAAAAATGGGAGATTAACTTTTTATTCTAGTATAAATTTATGGTAGCTTTAAAATGAATGTACTTCTAATAAAATAAATAAAAGGCAAAAAGCAATTGATTAAATTACAAAATATAAATATTTAAGTTGGAAGAATATAAAATGGGAACAAATTGAAAATAGCAACACCCAAAGTCCATACAGAAAAAATTGCTAATAAATCTCTACATTTATAATTTATTGAATATCAATGGCTTGTACCTAAACTTATATGATCACCATAACCATATATGGT
>PVKC010000020.1:0-120157 GCA_004027635.1 Crocidura indochinensis
ACTGCTCCTGGCAGGCACGGGGGACCATATGGGGCACCGGGATTCGAACCGATGACCTTTTGCATGAAAGGCAAATGGCCAACCTCTGTGCTATCTCCCGGGCCCCAACAGCTTTCTGCAGAAGTTCTCCTCCTTTGTGGGTATGATAGTTGACCCCAGAGTCGGGACATGGACAAACAAGAGAGAGGAAGCTACCTATACCTCCCATTTGTTTCTTGTACCTTCTGCACAGTCCTCTGAGTCACAGTAATGTAAGCCCATTTTATAGATGAAAGTAAGACTGACAAGGTCGCTGGGGGCAGCAGGGACGAGGACCTGTGTCTCCTGCCTTTGGAATATGCTCTTTCTTATGACCTTTGTCCCCCAGCAATCTCACTTCTGTCCTTCCTGCCCTGTCCCATCCCATGCTCCACCAATCGTCACTAGCCAGTGATTCATTGGGAAGATATCCCATCCTGTCACTCTGGAATACGTTGTACATTCCTCACCCAGTCAAAACTGAAGTCACTTAGGAGCTGCTTATCTTCTTTCCAGGAATCTCCCAATTTCCATACCTTAGCTCAGGCTGTCTCCTTCCCCTGAGCCCTGAGCCTTTTACTGTCATAAGCTTGTGTTCGGCAGAGCTGTTGCTTCTATATGCATAGAGCATGCTGAATGGTGCCCCTGAAAAAAAAAGGCTGCCCTAAGGAGGGAACTAGAGGCAGAAGAGCCTTCCTTGATTTGCAGAGCACTTCTGGCAGTGTGTGGAGATACCACCAGAGCCATACCTGTCCATAAATTATCAAGCAGGAAGAGGGATGGGTAAGAATGCCCAGTATCAAACGTAGAGCTTCATAAATGCAAAGCATGTGCTGAGTCACTGGAACCATATCCCCGACCCTGAGCCTTGCTTCTCACTCTGAATCCACCATTTTTCTGGGCTTTGACTATTTTTGTGTGTGAAACAAAGTATTCATAGAATTTGTAGTGAGCCAGACACATGAAGTGAGAGTGATTTTTGAGGTAGCTTGTTGGAGAACATTCTGTTTCCAATCCCTACTTCAGCTAACATGTCAGGAAAGTCAAATTCTATCCTTCAGACCACCCAGGCCAACTTTACCTTGATTTCTCTGCTGGACTATGCAATGTTCTGCATACTCTACCCCTTCCCTCACCAAAACCCCTTTTCCCCATCCCCAGTCTTGCTAGGCTCCTTTCCCTGGCTACCCAACATCATACCTGAGAGGTAGGAATTGCCGAAACAGAAAAAGGGCCAGGATCTTCCAAATGTAAGCAGGCTCATTTGCTGGTTCAGTCATTCCCTCTGAGAAGAATAGTGGTGAGTCCAGTTGGATGAGATGTTATGCTGGAATCTGGGTTAGAGAGAGAGAGTAGATTAAGACTTTCTCCCAGAACCCACTTTCTAGAGCTCTGTCAGACACATTGGGAGGGTTTATTTTATGGCTACTTTAAAAAATATATTTTGGGCTAATTTTTGATCAAAATTTTTACCAGCATGGCTCTATACTCCTGGAAGTGCCTAGTAGACCATTTAGGATGCCGGAAATGAACCCAGGTTAGCCATGTTCAAAGCAAGCACCCTACTCATTGTACTATCTCTTTAGGCTGTGTTGTTGTTGTTGTTGTTATTGTTGTTACTGGCAGTGGTGGAGGAGCTCCCAAGAGCCCATCTGGAAACTGGGTCAACTGGGCTGATAGCTTGAGGATTTGGAGCTGTTTAGGTGCTGTGGCAAGTGGATCACTTGTTTCACTCCGGTAGAGATGGGGGTGACCTTTGAGGCTGAATTCAGCAGTGCTCAGGTGACTCTAAGTGCTAAGAATTTAACTGGAGTCTCCTGTATATAAGGCAAGTGCTTTAAGACCTGTAAATCTATTCAGTCCCTGGGAGGACTTGTTTGAAAACCCCTTATCCCAACCCACAATGGCTGAATTAGAATGGAGAAAAGAGAGATACAACTATCTATTTTTTAACACACAGCTCCTGATAGAGAATTTTAGGAAATCATTCTATATTTGGAGAGAGGGGCACACAGATACAATACAGATAAACAGAGAATAGTGCCTTTCCTGATATTTATACATGCCACAAATGTGGGTAGGAAAACCCAAACAGAAAGATATATGATGGAGAATGTTGGGGGCAGAGGGATGCTCAAAGACCAGAGAAAAGAAAGGATCGATTCTCTGAGGATGTGACATGCACTCTGAATTCTGGAAGATGAAAGGGAGAATCCAGGGATGAGGAAAGCCTTCCCAACACAGGGCCATCCTTATAAAGGCTCTGGAACCTGGGGGATTCTGCCTCCTGACTCTCAGTGCTGGAAATGCAGCTCCAGTAGCTCACAGCTCCTAATCTACACACTGAGATTCCATCTGGCTTCTTCCAAAACGTCACTGCCTCCCTCACACATTCACAATGGGAGAGAATGACGTGATCTTAGCAGTTCTGGAAATAGCGACCTCTGAAAGGCTAATGTCACATGACCTTGCATACCTAAGCTGAACTCCCCTTGCAAAAATAATAGCTCCAAGTGAAAGAGGGGAGAAAAAAATAAAACAGAATCCAGACCTTAGAATCATTTGCAGGTCCCTGTGTAGGGCAGATGGGTGAGGCTAAGGGGCCAGGCCCTTCCCTTGGAGTGCTCTATGTTGACTAATTAGTGTTCCAATCCTTTGCTGATGAATCTTCTGGAGGGCAAGGGCTTGCACCTTTGACATCCTGATGGATTTTCCTTACTCAGCTGCTGATATGTTCTTTTGGATCTGTAGCTGCCCACTCTGAACACAGGTCCCTTTGCCTGGCTGTGTGTTTTGCAGTTTGTAATTTTCACCTTATTTGAGAGACACAGCCTCATAACAGCAAAAATATGTATGCCCATTTGACTAGCAGGGTAGCTTAGCCCCATAGGGGGATTTAACCTTCCCCAAGGTCACTAGATAGCACTAGAACCAGGTTCATTCTAACTCATACATTGTTCCTTGTTCTTCTACCAGCAGTGCAGATGCAGTACTGCTGCAAGACCAACTCTGTGCTCTTGTGCAAATCTGTGTCACCATCACTTCTAGATTGGGAGACTGAGTCCCCTGAGGGATTTGTGCAACCCACTTGGGAAGTTGGTTCATTGGCTTGGAGTATCTTAGCTTGTGAGGCAGGCAGTACTCCTGTAATTTTAGTAGTTTTTTGTTTGTTGAACCACACCTGACTATGCTCAAGGCTTACTCCTGGCTCTGTTCTCAGAGGTCACTTTGGTGGTGGTTGGTGGAACATATGTAATGCCAGGGATCAAACCCAGGTTGGCTGTGTGCAAATCAAGCACCTCATCCAAGGTACTATCTTGGACCCAAACTTTAGTAGTTTTTAGGTGTACAAGGGCCACCTGGGAATGTTACTGAAATGCAGATTGTGATTCAGGTGGGGTCGATTACTCAATATTTCTGACCAGGTCCCTCCTCAGTAAAGCCAATGCCATGGTGCAGCAGCCCATCTACATTGAAATCAGCAGTGATCTTCAGGGCTACACTCATTCCTGCTACACAGAATTCCAGGTGTTGCCACCTGGTTCTGGTTATTGGCAAAGCTACAACTTCTAGGAGTGATTGCAGACTGCTGCTGCTATGACTCTGTTAAAGATAATTTTCTCCTCTTTCAATATGATACTAAAATGTCCAGTTCTTCAGAGAGGCTGTGTAAAGGGAAAATGACCACTGAAACACATTTGTACAAAACTGAGTTCTCCACAGACTGAGGGACACCAGCCAATTGTCCCCCTCTCCTGCATGAGTGAGGTTGGCTGTTAGTTGTGTGTGAAAGGTGTGAGCTAGGAAAAAAAAAGCCTCTTGCTTGATCAGAATAATCTGTTTTTGTCCTTGGGTGATTTGCTATGTAGGCATGGGGGAATCCTTCAACTTAAGAAAGTTTTGCCAATAACAGGGAAGTTCTAGGTAAAGTGGCTGGAAACTGTATTTTTGTTGACCCAAAGCCATTGGTTAGAATTGCCTGCAGCAATTCACTTTTTCATACCCTAGATTTTTATTTCACTCAGTCCTATTTTTTCAGTCCTTTTCTTGCTTATTCTTTCATTCACTCACTGATTCTTAGATCCATTCACGCTTACTGAGTGTATTCTAGGCCACGTATTCTTGTGCTGGCTCTATGTATATCAAAGTGGCTTCACTGTGAGTCACTCATTCCCTTGCCCTATATATCCTGTATCCAGGCAGCAGACCACACCTCTCATTTCCTCTCTTGGTTAGTGCTGAAATATTGGGTCAGCCATTTCATCTCTTTATTCTGAGAGTCCATCTTGCTTAAAGTTATCATAGGGATGAGAGGCAGAGAGGTAGTACAGGAATAAGGAAAAATGCCTTGTGTACAACTGATTCCAGCTCATTCCTCAATACCACATAGTCCTGAATATCACATACCTGAGGTACAGTCCTTCAGCACTGTTGCTGGGTAAAGCCCTGTTGGTCCCTGAGTATCACTACTGTTGTCTATATCTACCCCACACCATATTCTTGGTCTTAGCATTGAGACAAGTTGAGAATCACTAAATGGGGTCTCTGGGCTACCTGAGAACTGCTTAAGAAGATTGCTCTTCCAAATTTATTACCTGGGTTCTCATTGCCTACAGTAAAAAGCTATATGTCCCCCATCATGTTTTCACCATGTGGAGTCAGGATTCTCTGATTATATGATGCTCTCATGCCTTTTCACGGTCTGTGCTCTTCATCTGCAATGTCCTTGTCTTCTGAGAAACCTCATTCTCATCCTTAAGACTCAAACCTGTTACTTTCTTGCCATTGCCATGTTTTGATAGTAAGAAGAATTTGGTCATTCCTCCTCATGACACCTAATTTCACAACAGTGCGTGGAGACATAACTTTCTAGTGGTGAAGATCAGGAATTCTTGGTTGAAGTCCTATCAAGCTGACTGCTTGACTTTGGGAAGGTTTGGCCAGAATCAAAATTTTATGTCTGTTCTCCATCTGGATTGACACAACAAGAGAAGATAGTAGAGGAACTACAAATTCTAAGCAAATAGAGGACTTGTGACTTTCCAAAGTCACAAAGCTAACAAAATTCTAAGCAAGTCTAGGTTATCTTGGGCTGATGTGGGTACAGTATAAATACCCAGATGCAAGGAGGGAGTCACTGGGAGCCATTTGATCAAACAGGCTAGACATTTTTAACTGTCTACTGAAAACTAGAAGAATTTTCTCTGGCTAGACAAACAAGTCACAGAGGAGAACTGAGGTTATTGGGTGATGATTCAGATTTTGAAAAGCAACTTCATCCTGAGATATTGAAATAACTTGGAATTACTGCCGCCCCAAGCAAAAGAGGACAACCAGACAGTGGTATATGACTTCAGGGTGGGAGGGGAATTGAGTGGGAGGCCAGAGCCAGGCTTCCAGAGAGAAATTACCATTTTGTATTTATGACTTTGGCTCACAGGAGTGCCACAGGGATAGGCTTGCTAATACATTAGATAATTGCCTCGATCTCCACCTACATTGCAGCATGGAGACCAGGCCAGGTGCAGACATGTAAGGTAGGATTTAGCCCAGGTCATCATGGTGCCCAGGGTTCTCTATAGGGACATGAGATGCTGGAGATGAAGGTCTTCTGCTGGGGAGGAGAAGGAGAGTCCCTATTTCAGACATCTCGTCTCTCTGGTCAAAGTAAAGAAGAGTCCCAAGCTGGAGGACTGGAGATAAGACTGCACTCTAATACTGATTGCCGATTACAAGTCCTGAGCTACCCTTTCTGACCTTCAGATCTCCATGAATATTTTCATCTTTTCTATTTGTATGTTGCAGTCATGTGTATGTTGTATAGGAGTGAGGAGGGACTGCTTCAAAAAATAATAACAGCACAAGGCCAAAGAGATAGTGCAGAGGATAAGTCTCTTGTCTTGCATGTGACCAACCATTACATGTGATTCCCTGAGTACCACCCAAATTGATCCCTGAGCAAAGAACCCTGAACACTGCCAGATGTGGACAAATTCCTCCAACACTCCCCCCAAAGAAAATAAGTCTTTGAAAAACAAGAACAATTACAAAAACCCCAATTTTATCCACAAATTTCTGGTTGCTTCAACCTTAAGACTGTATAGCAGGAGTGGAGAGGCCCTGTAAGCTCTCCCCGTGCATGAACACTCGAGGGTCCATATCATCCACCAAGCCCACAGGACAGTGACCTTGTCTCCATATTTCCCTAGCATACCTACTTTTTGTTAGAGACTGTTGAAGAACCACTTCATGTCTCTTTTTCTATTGCATGGTGGCTAGGGGAAAGCCACTTGGGGATCCCTGAGGCTTGGCATCCTCATGGCTTCATGTTAAGAGAACAGCTCAGTGCCACCTGCCTGCAAGCAGGAAGACTAAAGCACTTACTTTACGATGCCATCTGGGATGCACAGTGATTTTTCATCTGTGCCCTGAGAGGGCAGCCTGAGAAGGCTATTCCTGTTTCTTCAGGAAACTTGTCTTTCACAGTCAGCCAGAAAGAAACAGCACCAAATAGACATAGCATTGCTGCTTCCAAACTAAACTTTCTGCTTTCATTTGAGCTCATTTCCTTATATATAAAATGGACATGATTGTCATTCATTTCCCATAGGGTTCTTGGGATGAGAAAAATATAAACTAGAAGCAAATCTGGGCAAAGTCTTGAGCCTCTGGACAACAAGCCAATGAGTAATTAAACTTTCTGCCTCCCTCAGTGGTTTCTCTCACTCCTATATCTCTTTATCTCCTCCTGCTTGTTTGGAGGTTAAACTTTTCCAGAACTGGGACTCTGAGAGGCATCACCTCTGACAAGTTTCCCATCTTTCTGTGCCATGGGATGCCCATCTGTGAAGTGGGGTTGATATAGTATGTACCCTGGTGAGAACCAGAGGCTCTCAGGGAGAGCAGCTTCTGGTATAGAGTGTGGGCTGTTACTGTTTTCCTATGGGGATATTCCTGCTCTCCTCTGCTCTGTGGTTCAGTGGGTGACTCCTTCCACCCCCAGTTGCTATTGAGTTAACAAGGAAAGGATCTTTGCAAGCCAGAGGACTAAAAAGCAAGATTCCAGCGCACACACACCCATCTCCTCCCAGCATTCTCAGCTGTCTGTTCTGCTGGGTAGCCAGCCCACAGAGCTCCTGGTTGATATAGTAGCAACCCTATATCAGGAACTTGCTTACTATCTTGAGATGTAAAAGGAAAAAAAAGAAAAAAAGAAAAAAGGAAAAAAAGCTATAAATATGGAGGATTTGTCTGTGATAAGTCATGGTTAGAAACCCCAGCTATATAACTTTTTAATTCTCCACTCCAGCTTGTAAGCTCATGCAGTAAAAACAGTCACTAGTAATTTATTTTTTTCCGCTCTTTTAATTTCTTAATTTTTTTTCCTTAACCAACCGAAAAATCCTTCTAAACTCACCTTAGGCTTTTTCCCCCTTTAGCAATCATAAAATATTACCATGGATTGCAATTTAAAAACTAGCCCTTCTCCTACCTTTCCAGAATGAAAATGAACATTTGAATGCTTACAGCAATTTCTTAACGATGTGTGGTTAAAACAGGTGTAAGTCCTGGACTCAGCTTGCCCACCCAGCTCTAGGAGTACAAATTCTGAGTTTGAAACATGTCTCTTTTTAATTTAGAGCTGAGTGATCTCATTTATGTGACTTCTTTTCTGGGACTCAGTCTCCTCATTAATAAAATGTGGGCAAAAATTGGTGACTGACCTTCCTCACTGAAATATTCTAAGAGCCTAAGAAACAATGTACAATGATAATATTGTTCCATGAAAAAGTACCATAAACTTGTTGGGAATTAGCACTACTTTGAATGCTAATGATGCTGATGGTGGTGGTAGTGAGCATAATGATAATATTGATATTGGTGGTGGTGGTGGTGGTGATGGTGATAATATTGGTAGTGGTGACATGGTGATGATTATAGGTAGCAATAGGGACGATAACAATGGTAATGATGAACATGGTAGCAGTGATGATGTGATGGTGTGTGTCTACTATGTACCATATCTTGTTACGACTTTAAGCAGGATCTCTGTCCTCATGTCCCATGTCTTCTAGAATATAGTAAGGCAGGATATTTTATATGACAATAAATGCTATGAAACAATAAAATAGCTGGAAGTATATAGTATGACAGAGGTGAATATCAGCAAATTATTTTTAGTTGTGTGATTAAGAAAGTCTGGATGAATAAGTGGCATTTGAATGCTATAGATAAAAACCATGAAAATGTCTGAGAGCCAGAGTGTTCCATGTAGAAGTGACACAATGCAAAGATGAGAACAAGCTTAGCTGTTCAAGGAAATGAAAAGTTGGTCTCATATATATTAAGCAGAGAAGAGCATGAGCATGCAAAGAGCTTGGGAAAGAGAAGAAGATGTGGACCAAATTAGGTCTAGATTTATAGCCCTAATTAGGATTACATTGAATTTGGATAATGGTCCTAGAACAGTGAGAAGCCCTTAGGAGTTTTAGGCTTGGAAGCACCTGGAATAAACAAAGTCTGAGAAGGTCATGCTAGCTTCAGAATTTGGATGCAAGTGGTTAAGAAAACAAATTAGGAGGCAAATATAATATCTAGAATGATAGATGTAAGGACTAGACTATGGTTTTGAAAGTAGAAATGGTGAAAGTTGCCCAAATTTGGATTATGTTGGAGGTAGATCCAACAGTTGGTGTTGGGTTGGTGAAGTGCAATAAAATACAGACTCAATGGCCCCCATATTGTAGAGCTATGGTTATATCAAGCTCTAGGGAGAGAAAGACTGGGAGAGAGCAGAAATGGAGGAGAGGGTTGTGTATAGAACCAGCTATAGAACCAACAGAATTCAACAATTTTAGACCTGGAATTGGTATTGGAACAATGGGCCTCTCCTAGTAGGCAGTTGACTACATGAGACTATGAAGTCAGGGCAGGAGCATAGTATTGGAGCTATGGATGGACTCATAGCTGTAGGACTGACAGTTAGTGGACAGAGTTGAGTACTGGACTCCCATTCAGAAGTCAAGAAGCAAGGGTTGGGGTGGACAGAAAGATAGTACAGCAGGTAGGGCACAAGCCTTGCACCTGGCTGATTAGCACCCAATGTGGTCCTTCAAGCACTATCAGGAGTGATCTCTGAGTATAGAGCTGGGGTAAGCCCTGAAACACCACCAGGTGTGACCTCACCACCCTTATCTCTTCCCCCCAACACACACACACATACACACACACACACACACACACACACTAAAAGAAGCAGATGAGGATAATATCTTATGTTCTTAGACACAGGAGGTTTAGAGGGAACTGTCAAGGGGGAAGATGGAAAATCAGGAAGGGCCAAGGGGTTAGGGCCTGCCAAGTTGTGCTGGCAGATCTGCACAGTCATATGCTGCTTTCAAGGGCAGATCTTACCTTTCTTTACCAATGGGAAGGTTGCCATCTTAGGTTAAGGAACCAGATGCCTTGAATCATGTTCTAAAGTTGTCATTTCCCAGCTTTTTGATTTTGAGCAAACATTAACCTTGATCTGTGTCAGTGACAAGAAATATTGCCCATGACATGCTCCACTCTGGGTCTGGCATATAGGAGGTGTTCAGTAAACAAAACTAGTTGTAATTTTTTCCAAATAGCTCTGAAGATGGCCATTGTGTTCCTCAGGGTTACTCAGGATGGGATTCAGGTTATTAAGGTAAAATTGCATTGGGGCAATCCCATATTCTTTCAGAGTTGGAAATGATGCTCTTTAAGGGTCATATAAGATTGCATTAGTTGTATAGAAGGAGAAGACCCCTAGACAGCAGGAGCAAGCTACATATTTAAAGGCATCCTAAATAATGTGTTCCTGTGCAGTTCAAGCAAAACCCATTCATATAGGTCCAGTGTAGCCCACATGGGTTTGCAACTTCTCTCAGGTGCTGGTGGACCAGTGAATTTTAAATAGAAAATAAGATATTAGCAGGGGCATATTTTAATTTCAGAAGGACTATTCTGGAAACAATACACAGAGAGGACTCAAGGGAATGCAGCTAGTTCCCCACAGAAAAGGGGCCAGGAAGCTCTTTGCTCAGGTGAGAGGGGATGAGGGTAAGGAAATGGGCTCATTATAGCATAATTACTTCTATTATCAGCATGCAGGCTTCTTTTAAAATGTAAAGATCATTATATGATTAAAGGGTTTTTTTTCACTTTAATGGAAGAAATTTTGTCAACCTGGGAGCTTGGGTGAGTAGTTGGAGATAAAAGATAAAATATTAATTTTTAACCAATTGATTTAGAGTGAATTAGTTTATTGATTCAAAAAAATCATTCACTGTAGACATTGAAGTTGTAAATGAGATTAGTGGGTGGTAAGATTGAAAGCAAAGTTTTGGGGGTATACTCAGGAGGCTCTTCCTTGTTAGGCAAGAGAGAAGGCTGAGAAAGAAGTGCTCTGACCAGGACTCAGCCTACAGGAACCAGGTACAAAGGGGACACAGAACTGAAACTCTGTCCTCTACTCTAGAAAGAACTTCCATATAGAGAGCTGTCCCCTTCTCTTTACAGACACTATTTCCATTCCTGGTGTTTCCAAGTACAGGAATAGGAAGGAAAATAGGAGGGAGGAAGAATGGATGGGAGAGAAGCGAGAGAGGAAGAGAGTAGAAAACTATTCAGAAGCTCTGGAAAGCTAGGTGTTCCTGCATTGGAGGCGGGAGATTCCTGGCAAGCTCTAGAACCCACAAAATAGTGCCATGAGTGGGTGAGGGGGTCTGGGTGGATACTGTACATATGGGGCCAGAATCTCAAGTCAAAAAAATCAGCAGAAAAACAGTCCTGGATCTGTCACAATTTGGCTCCAGAGAAGTAAGCAATGATTTGCTCTTTCAGGAACCATGGAGTCTAGGGAGCTCCCACACTGTGTCCTGGGAAGTGTAGTAGTTGCTGTGGAGGGAGTAGAAAGAGAAAGAGTATTGGAAGTGTTAAGATCTGAGTTTGAATCTGTTTCTCCCACTCAGTTATACATATATGAGGTCAAGTTACCTAAACTCTTCCACAAAAGAAGCTGCTGATATCAACTTCTGGTATGGATGGGAAATGAGGGAATTCACTTGGGTAATATGCCTGGTATGGTTCTAATTTCTCTGTGTAATGATTTCAGCTTTGTCTTTACAAAAACCTTTCCTCCAAAGAGCCTTCCTGATAACTCAGCTGGTCCTGTGTTTCTTTATCTAGTGGACCAACTGTGTCAAATTACTTGCACCAAATTGCTTGTTGTTACAGGATTAATTTGTTAAGCTTCCTTCCTGATTTTTCCTTTAATTTGTTTTTGGGGTTTTTTTTTTTGCTTCTTATTTTTTCTTACTTAATGCTTAGTGATCCTTAACTCTACAATAACAGATTAAGGAATGAATGGATGGATAGATGAGTGAGTAGATGGATAGATGAATGGAAAGAAGGAAGAAACAAAGGAATGAAGGAAGAATGGATAAATGGATAGCTGTATAAATGAGTGAGTAGTTGGGTAGATGGTGAATATGAACTGGGAGTTGTTGGTCATCAAAAGAAGCTGACCTTAGCTAGATTAAATAAGAGAAATTAGTATTCTATCTGAAAGATATTGGATAACTTATAGAATATATCATGCTAACTGGGCTTTTTAAAATTAGTTATTTATTGAATGTGATTTTCCCATAACTAGACAAAGTACAACCCTGGGGTCAGGTTGGAAAAGTGGAACCCAGGTGACCATTCCTGCATACATACATAGAGAAATGCAAATAGTCCAGCTAATCAAAGGTAGAAAATGATTAATTCTGGGATTCAGGTGGAAGAGTTTGCCCTCAGTCAGCTCAGAATATAATATTGGGAATGAATGACCACCCAACATGTTCCATCCCTCAGCCTAACTTTCAGATCAAACTTCTGGGAGATAAAGCCCAGTTGGCATTGCTGGGTCATATGACTCTGGACGTATAAACTCTAAGCAGATATAATGAGGCACAGATAATTTCTCACAAGGGAATTAAATCCTGTGGGCCAAAAAAAGAGATTATCTAGATAAATCAGTATTCCTTCACTGTCCCCCAACTGAAACAGTGGGGACTTGCATCTTCTGGCTTCACACCCCTCCTTGCCTCTTATTACCCTTCATTCTCTCAGAATTATGCCTCTCCTCTTCTCTGGGTATCCTTAGGCATTTCATATCTTAGAAACTTCACAGCTACTCAAGTTCATGCTGGTTGCTCCTTCCCCTGAACTAACCTTGCCTTCAGCAAGCATCAAGATCCCTCAGCCCTTTGACTACTTTGCCTTTGCCTTTGTGGTTTGGGCTTCTATTCTAAGTTTCTAAATACAGAAACCTTATCAAATTCTCTTTCTGTTCCCCATAACTAGACCAGTTGAAACAGAACCAACTGGGTTTAGCATCAGCACCAATGAGTGCACACTGATCGATTATTGATGAGGCTGTGAGCTCAGGGTTCACCAATGTTATCATATCTTAAAATTAATGACAGCAAAATACCCTTTGAGAGTTGAATCAACTGAAAGATACACTACCAGGTCAAGAAGAGTGTAGGACTGAAATTCTTCTTTTCTTATTACCCATCAGAATCAGCACTCATTAATGCTTTAGGATGTGGGTATGTATATATTTGTATCCTATGTTGCCTAAGTGATTGTGTGTGTTGTCTGTGCTCTGTGTGTGTCTGTAAGAGTCTGTATCTATATCCTACTTCTGTGACCTGAAACATGATTTTTGCACAGCAAACCCTTGTCACTGGTTGTTTAATTAGTCAAGCAAAGTTTTTGCCAGGACTATGTTAGTTGATTCTTTCTTTTGTTCTCCCCCATCCTTGCCTAAGCACCTATCAACTGTTAGTCCCTTCTCCAGTGAGTAACCAAGAAACAGGGATTTATTGTTCCTAAAGCTTCATTTCTCTTGAGAGTCAATAAGTTTCAGAAGGTGAAAAATTTATTGTATCCAGGACAGAAGCAACTGAATCCTGCGTTGCCCAAATCATTCAAAGCAGGTATCCTTGTTCGCCTCCCTGCCTTGCTCTGCTGTTCTGTGCTGCTTGAAAAATTAGTTGGTGTACTAGAAATAAAGTCACAGAGAGCGAACATTTTGACAAGGTAATGGTCCCCTGCCTTTCTAGGCATTTGCGAAGGAGTCAGAGTCCATTATAATGTCACAATGGCGCCTGTCATTGACATTTCATTGAATAATTAAAAGGAGGTTTAATCATAGTGATCATCCACTTAGTGTCTAGTTCCAGATGGCAGGGAAGCCTGTTCAAGAAGTCTTCCACAGGCGTGAGGATGGGGGACTCTCGTAGGTTGGAACTGAGACCACCCACCAGGCACCAGACTCTGTTCCACAGGCTGTAGCTCAGAGGGTGGAAGTGCTACTCTGTCTCCTGCAGTGCCTACCTCAAAAAAGAAGGAAGAAATGATGCCCCCTCCCTCTGTTTGCTTCTTTGCAGCAAATGCAAGAACAGACTTACTTCTACGTGCAAGAGGAAAACAGAGACCTGGTTGATTTTCCCTTCCCCTTCTTTCTCTCTAGAAGTTTTTTATTCTTGGCCAGTGTGCTCATGACATGTACAGGTAGTCTTCTGCTTTCTGCGTCCTGCCTCAAATAGATTCAATCCATGTGCCTCATCTCAATAATTCCCATGAAAGCATTTTGGAGTGGGCTTTCTGGGTGACCCAATAGTAGCCCAGAGTAGCTCCCTTCTTTGTCCGAGGTCACATAGTCCAAGGTGTTAGTCCAGCTCAAGCCCTTCCCTCCTCTCACAACCTTCTCTCACAGGCCTTCAGCAGTGTCACTGGAGAAATCTTGGCATCACTGGAGACTTGCCAATCCTGGCCCTCTGTTCTCTGCAGTCACTTATTTTGTCCCATGAAGAGACTTTGCACAAAAAGGCTGAAGCAGACTGTGTAAAAGTCCCGGAGGAACTGTGAGGAAAGGTGGCCCCACTTGCATGCAGGTGTCATTCTTGATATTACTCATAAATGGTGGCGGGGATAGGACTAGGGTCAGTCTTATGAAAGATGAGTCTTTTCCCCATTCTAGCTCTCCTGACATGAGTATAGTAGCTTGGTTTAAAGCAGATGTCAGCATCAGTTGAGCCCATATGGACTTTCAGACAAGCTCCTGAGGTGTCTATTCTGGCCAGAATCTCCTTCAATGATGGACTGGTACAGTCATGTACCACAAACTCTTTATCACTCCTGTCTCCAGAAATGCCTGACAGGGACCCTAACAACTGCACATTAGTAAAGGGTTAGGCAGAAGCATCTTAAACATTTGCAGAGTGACTATGAGCACTCAACTGGTATTCAATGGGCTTGGAAACACTTGCTAACTGAAGGCAGTCTCTTGGTAAGTGACTTTGACTGCATGGGAAATAGAGAGGCTAGATGCTGACTCGGGTTCAGATCCTTCCATGGCTATTCACAGGTTATTCCTGCAGATAAAAAGTGGCTCATGTCGACTGGGCGGTGGCGCTAGAGGTAAGATGCCTGCCTTGCCTGCCCTAGCCTTGGACGGACCGCGGTTCGATCCCTCGGTGTCCCATATGGTCCCCCAAGCCAGGAGCGACTTCTGAGCGCATAGTCAAGGGTAACTCCTGAGCGTCACTGGGTGTGGCCCAAAAACCAAAAAAAAAAAAAAAAGTGGCTCATGTCATCTTCATGCTGGCCTCCTAGAGCAGTTTAAAGTATGACATGATCTAACATGCATAATGTGTACAGTCATGGGTTATTAGGAATGCAGTGTTCTGGAAATCTGTGTTCTTCTCCACCTCAGTGCATGGGCAACTCATCCTCTCTCCTCTCTCCATTCATCAGACCTCCTCTACCCCTGGATAGCCACCTTGTCTTGCCCATTCCACAAGAGGTTCACTGACATTCTCCAGTTCAGCAGGTTCACTGGAGAAAACCGAGTCCCCCATTTCCTTGCTGTTTTTCCTATGACCCTGAAAGTCACCAAGGGTCCAGCCCCCACTCCTGTGCACAGAGTAGTAGTTCAGAGTCCAGCTATTAGTTGGGTCAAAAGCATAAGAAGCAGTATTTATGCATCTGGTATGTGAGTGAAAGGCCAGACCACCCACCTTGGACTTGAGAAAAGGCAGGATTTCCATTCAAAGGAAAATTCCCATACAGAAGCACTGGTAATGCAGAAGCCATGTTTATGAAGCTAGTCAAATAGGACAAGTACACACAGGTGGGTTTCTGGTTTGGACCAAACCGGGACACTCAGATGTTTATTTCTTAGTCTACAGAATTTGACCAGGGTGGGAGCTGCTGCAGACAGATCCAGGCAACAAGGAAGCAAATCAGTGTTTGTGGGAGCACTTTAAAGAACTTCTGAAAGGCAGCTCCCAAGGAAGAACAATCTAGAGGCAATGCAGCCTCTCTGCCATCCTGCAAGGGAGACTTGTGCTGGGTCAGCTATTCTTGGGGGTCTGAGTGCCCAATGGTCTGAACCTGCATTGAATCACTGAGAGTTGGCAGGGAGATGGCTCCTAGAGACAGATGGAGACTCTTCTTGAGCAAGCAGCAGGGCTCCCACTTGAGAAGGGAGATAGCCATTTTAGCTGCAGAGCTCAGCATTGGATGGCACCCCAACCTGCCACCTTGGCCCCCTGTTATTTATGACATCTCATGAAAGCCATCTGCTTTGCAGCCCAGCACAGGCCTGTTTTTGGGTCCCATGGCAGCAATGATCTCTCTGGCTGCTGGATGTGATGAGGTTCAACAGGAAAAAAAGCATCATACTGTCATTTCCCCCTCAACAAGCCATTAGCTGATTCTGTCTGACCTTTAGGGGCAGCCTGGGAAGCTCTGAGTGGCCTCTGCCGAGTGCTCTGTCAGCCTCCCACAGAGATAATGTTCAGGGCAAGTTCTACCTGCTGCTGCTGCTGTTACTCCCATGACTGAAGTCTGCTTGGCAACAAAGCCAGAGGAAAGCAGTGTGATTCAGGTGGCCTAGAGTCCAAGCACACCCACACCTACCTATTGGAACAATAAGTAGCACATTTTTTTTGCAGTTTGTGAACACATTTGTTTGGAGGATGGTGCCACCTGGAAGTGATTATTAGTTACTCTCACCTCTGTGCTCAGGGTCATTCTCTTTGGTGATTCGTGACCATCCAGTGCCAGGGATCAAACTTGAACCTCCTGTATGCAAAGCATGTGCTCTAGTTCATGGAGCTATTTTTCTGCTCACCCTTTCCCACCTTCACCACACCTGTCAGTGCTCATGGAGTCTTTCTATTTTGTACTCAGAAGAGATCCCTATGTGGTGCTGTGAATTCAAACCCTGGTCAGTCACATGCAGGGCAAGTGCCTTGACTTCCATGCTATCTCTTCCCTGGCCCTTTCTCTGTGATTTTTATTATGGAGTCCCCCAAAGTCAACTGGAATGGATGAAGCAGATGGAATTTGAGGTGGGACCAGGACCAGAAGCATCAAGATTACTTAGAAGCATGCAAGGAATGCAAATTCTCACGCTTCTGAAAGCAAAGCACTGAGGGTAGCAGCCAGCATGTGTGGTCTCTCTGCTATGTTCCAGGTGACCCTGTGCAAGTAACACAAGACCAATGAACCTGGTCCGATGAACTGAGGTCTGATAAACCTAGTCTGTAAGAAATGTTGGGTTCTGTTTATATCCATGACATCTCACAGGGGTCAGCAGATCAGATGGTCAAGTAATTCAATAATATATGACCAATCCCTGACTCACATTTTTGTCCCCACACTGTCACTTTGTTTTCTTTCTACCGAGCAGTGCTGTTTTTGTGTCTTTGTTTTCTTCTTCCACCCAGACACAAGCTTTGCTTAATTTACTGCTCTGTCTGGGGGTTTCTGGCTGTGATATGTGTGCATTGCTTGACTGGGGAGCCTGCCACTGGGGAATGTTTGTGGTGGGGAGCTATTCTGGGCCTGACTACTGAACCAAGTGGTGACTGCATACAGAAAGCTGTGCAATCATATCTGTACATAGATTTGCAAGATTCCATTATAAATTACAGGGTTTTATGACCTGAGTTTTGCAAGCTGATGGCATGAATTGTACTAGTGCAATATATTGCTGTATAAGATAATGCCACTGAGCGACAGAGACTCAGTATATCATTACTAAAAGAAATGCTGCATTTAGAAATATGCTATTTTTATGTAACTGTCTTTGATGCTTTAATGCTGTCATCTCCAAGGGGCCCCCAAAAGCTTTCATGTCTGGGGCTATTGTCACCTTTTCTGTTAAGCCCTGAACCCTCACCAGAGGGGATACCTGAAGCTACTGAGGTGAATGTGAGTTTACAGGAGAAAAGATACTTCTTCCTATCTGCTGGACTCAGCATTCCCATACATACCTGAAACTCATGCATACATCCTTCCACCAGTTCTTATTCTGTACTTAATTTCCTAGGACACAGCTCAGATAGGGGAGGTACCAGACTTCCATTGTTTTTCTGTTTGTGCCAACCCAAGATTATATTTGATGATGGGTAAGAGTATATATATCTTGAATTCAGACTTTTTTGAGTTTTATTAGCAACTGAACTCTCATGGAAAAGATAGTTAACATTTCTCAGCTTTAGTTTCTTCTTCAAAGCAGAGGACAGAGTAAAATTTGATCTTTGCCTCTCTCTACCTTGTGCCCAGCCTTACTCCTTCAGCCCACATCTCCAGTCTTTCCCTCCTATTTCACTTGACTTCTTAAGTAATTATCTCCCATGTTAATCTGCTGACATTCCTCTCCCTTCACTCCAATTTCTGCTCAATGCATTTCATGGGAACAGTCTTACTTCCCAATCTTGCTAACTCAACTCTTTATTCACCCTCATTCTTTATCTCCCCTTTTTACTTCATATGAACTATTACCAACTGTTTGATAGGTATCTTGATTTTCTGTGTTCCCCTATACTCTGTAAAATGTAACTAAGCTTTAGGAAGGGGGTGTAATTAAGGGAATATAACTAAGCTTTCGAGAATCTAAGCTTTCAGTGTGAAGTTCAGCACCTCAGACAGTGCTTCACAACTCCAGACAGTAACTGGTGAATGAATGAACGGTTCCCATTGCTAGGACTATAATTGTAAAGACAGCACATGTGACACTCTTATCATAGTCCCACCAGATAGTAATCACATTTAGGTATGTTTACCGAGCACTTGCTATGAACCAAACATGTTTCAAATACTCTAGACATGCAAATTCAGCTCAACTTCTTCAGAGCAGTCCACTCAAGTGGGTATGGTTATAATTTTCTGGGTGTAAGTGAGAAAACAGATGTACAGAATGTCAAATAATGTTTAGCAAGTATAAGGAACTAAAGTTCCTATTCAAACCATATCTTTTCTGTCCCAGATATCACTCACAATTCTTAGAATGAGTGAACTGTGAGTGAAACTGTTGCTACAATTACTGTTATTTCTGGTGCCACCTGTATACTACCAGCTCAGTTGCCTTACCGAAGAGATGACCTTGGGAAGCAGATTGGGCTGTATCCAGAGAGGGTCCAATCCTATGATTCTCATTCTCATCAACATTCAGCCTAAGAGCTGGCGTGTGGGAGAGTCAGCCTAATGTGAGCAGGAGGAAGTGTGTGTGTGTGTGTGTGTGTGTGTGTGTGTGTGTGTGTGTGTGTTTTGAAGAGGTCATCGGGCATTCTCGTCCAGTCCTGAGATTGCCTTGATGTCCTTGAAGAAATCTTAGGACCTCTCTGGACCACAGCCTCTTCACCCACACAAAAGACTCTCTTCCCACTGTGGGATTCCTTAGACTATGCCTGGGCAGAATAGAAAATATTCTTGCACAATGAGACTGGAATGGAGAATTCAAACCCACTTCCCTGAGAAGACAAGGCTTCACCTATAAAATTTCAGAGTTGGGGTGGTGGTGCCCCCTATAAACATATCCCATCTCCAGGATATGGCTGCTCAGGATCATACTCACAGCCACAGCCCCAAGATTGCTTGATTTCTCTAGCTGGGTGGGGAATATGCATCTGTTTATGGAATATCCACATGTGTTCAATGTTGATTTGTGTTACTGCTCCCCATGATGGCAGGAGGCATATCTGTGAGCTGGATGGGGTCCTGGTATCTATGGGCTCAGCAATTGTGCCCTCTGATAGATAATCACTAGCAAGGTGATTATTTGGAGGATAGGTTTGGCCTCACCTTCACCCAGACAACCTTGGAGGACTGGGACCCACCTTCTTCCACATCCCAAATCAATGCAGGTATCTAACAGGAAAGAGAGATAGTACTTATCTCCCAGCAAATACTTTTTATATCAACTTTAAAAAAGAATAATTTGATTGTAGTATGGGAACATAGTTTAAGAAAACACAAGTACCCTTCAAACAAAACCACATAACTCAAATTATCAAGTTCCACCTCTCAAATAGAGGGGTAAACAAGGGAGGATACCAGGACCAACAGATATATGATCATTAATAGTAAGCTAGACCACCTATTCTAGCAGCTGGGGGATGATGGTGGGAGATATGGTTGCAGGAAGGGAACAGGGATGGGGGAGGACAAATTTGGTAATGGGTATTCCCCTGATTCAATGTTAATATGTACCTAAAATACTACTGTGAAAGATATGTAAGCCAATATGATCAAAATCAAAATAAAAAAAACACAAGTAATATAAGAGTATGTCACTGAGTCTTAAAAGTCCAACCAGGATAGTGGAAGTAAACCAATAGCTTGTTTCTATTTCAAGCTTAAATTCTTTGTTCTTTATACATGAAGTCCTTAGTCTGCCTGTACTGTGCTGCACTTTTAACCGAATGTGTCATATCTACCCTTTTATGTTAGCTCATACAAATCCATCTTGTAATTTTGGATGCTCCCCTGAAAGCCAGTGTATGTATTTTCCATAATTTATTTTATCATTCCTGTGGTCACACCCTGTGGCTTTTGCACACATTTTCTACTTCAAAGAACAACCATGTCTTTCTGCATGTAATGCTGTAAAACTTTTCTTCCTAGTATCAGTTAAAAACTACTCAGAGAAAGAAAAAAAATCACAAAGTAAATGGGGCAAGATTGTAATAAGAGATGACTCTGTATAAAAGGCATGTATGCAGATGTTCTTTATATTATTCTTTCCATTTTTCTCTAGAGTTAAAATGTCCAAATTAAAAAGTGTTAACAGATGACTAAGGAAAATTCATGGGACATGTGTGAGATCCTATCATGTTAATTGAAAGTACCTTAGTTCATCCTGAATCTGGAGTTTCTTTGTCTCTGTTGGTTTCTTTTAAATGCACCATGGAGATAGCCATGATGCAGGCTTGAACTAAATAGCCATTAAAGCGATGGGAAAAAGGCAAAGTGTATCCTTGCTGCTTTGTTCATCCTCCCTGTGATAGCCAGCATATTTGCTTGCTGTGAACACCACCACCCACAGCATTCTGTCCCACATATAGATTAGAGATAGATATGGATACACATATAATGTAGTCTTATCTGTGTATTTAAACAGAAACTAACCCTGTGAAATTTCAACTGGCTCTTTTTACTTACCACATTCCATGACCATGCTCTCACCAGCAGATTCAGGTTCAAACTCAGCATTGTCCTTTTCCCAGCGTTGTCTTTTTCTAATTGACTTCTTTTCATTTGGCATTTTTAAGGTAGGTGGAGCTATGTATGACTGTGTTCTGGGCTCCCACCTGACCCTCTACTCAGGGATCACTTTTAGCCATGCTTGGGGAACCATATGCAGTGCAGAGGATTGATTCAGGGTTGACCATATGCAAGGAAAGCACCTTTAACCTCTGTACAGTGACTCTGGTCCTTCTTAATGACTTTTTTACACTTTCACACAATATTTAGCAACTATCTATTTTTAAATAGCATTTTACCATTAGAATAATCCAATCCATCATATGAAATACTGATAACTTATCATATAAAAGAAGGGAATAAAAATTACCCATAGTCCTATTATGATCACCACTCTTTTTTTTTTGTCCCCAGATTCACAATACAGACCTGGCAAGGGTCTGGGTTGAGGTGCATATGGGGTGCATTTACTGTACCTCCTCTTTCTATACAGTCAGTGTAAAGAACACAGTCTGTGATAAGAATTGGGAGGCATGATCACCACTCTTTTTTTTTTTTTTTTTTTTTTTTTATGATCACCACTCTTAAGAGCACTGAAGCATTTCCTTTGAGTCTTCTAGCTGTGCACCCATTCACCTGTTTGAATTTTCTTTGCAGGGAATAGTTAATATTTTATTAAGTCTATATTTTTTATTTTTTTGGTGCCCTTTTATGTTGACTTATTCTTACAATGTAATCGTGATTGCAGTAGATTAAAGGGGAGGAAATTAGATATTGCATTTTGAATTTCATGCGGTAAAGATAATTGGGGAAGGTTTCCTGAAGGATGTTTCCCAAGCAAAGCTCTGAAGGATGAAGAGAAGTATACAAGAAGGAGGAATAGGGGAAATAGATAAGTCAGGCTCTGCAGTTAACAGGGGTTAAGGTTTAGGGGTAAAAGGAAACTTCAGGCATTCAAACCCTCCATTTAGTATGATGGATTGTATAAGGATGGAGTGGAAGTTAAAATCCAGCTCTTACAAGACTATTGTAAGGGATAATTATAAGACTATAATATAAGGGACTATTAGTATTGTAAGACTTATAAGGCTATTATAAGGGACTCGAACTTTGTTCTGAAGGCAAAGTTGATCAAGGGAAGAATTTTGTCCAGGTAGATAAGGGGATGATAGTAGAAACATGTATGAGATTTACACTTTAGAAGGGTCACACTGGTGACTATGTATAGGGGCAATCCTTCAGTGCCCATAATGAAGGCAATAAGAAGCTTGGAGCTTTCACTGAAAGTCCTGGATCTGGGGCCCGGGAGATAGCATGGAGGTAAGGCGCTTGCCTTTCATGCAAAAAGGTCATCGATTCAAATCCCGGTGCCCCATATGGTCCCCCGAGCCTGCCAGGAGCAATTTCTGAGCATGGAGCCAGGAGTAATCCCTGAGCACTGCCGGGTGTGACCCAAAAAAAAAAAAAAGAAAGAAAGAAAGCCCTGGATCAATGGTTGTTAAGGCTTTTGTTTGTTTTTTATTTGGGGGCCACACCCAGCAGCATTCAGGGGTTACTCCTTGCTCTGCACTCAGAAATTGCTACTAGGGAGGCTGGGGAACCATATGGGATCTCAGGAATCAAAGTTGGGTTCATCCTGAATGGGCCAAATGCAAGGCGCTGTGTTATCTCTCTACCTACACCTGGATCAATGTTTTCTAATCTTCTAGACTGAAACCTTCCTTGGTCCTTTTCCTCACACATAAGCTGATGCCACCCTGACATCAAAGTCTTTTTTGAAGATGTTCTCAATTGGAACATGGTTCATCCAAGATTCAGAATATCTGTTATTGGAACTATTAACAACGTGATAAAATGGTTCTGTAAAAGTCGTACTAAGATTTCTGGATTCTCAATTTAGAGCTCCCTTTTCTATAGTCCATAAAATAGAAATCCTGGGAATATAAGAGCCTGGGAATGATAATAATCAATATTGTACAAATTTCACTGTACAAGTCATACATGAGTATAAGGCCACTCCCTCACATAATTAATTACCCCTTGTATAATGACCTTAGCATGGTGTCGATTAGACATTCCCTGAGGATAGGCTAGTTCCATGGTCAGACAAGTGACCCAAGACATTTGGAAGGGACTCAATGTCTCACTTCCTGTTTTGTTTTGGGCCACACCCATTGGCACTAGGGGTTACTCCCATCTCTGACCTCAGGAATTGCTCCTGGCAATCTTGGGGACTATATGGATGCTAGCAATCAAGCCTGAGTCGGCACTGTGCAAAGCAAATAGCCTGCTGCGCTATTGCTCTGGCCCTGTCTCACTTATTTTTAAAGCCTCCTTTATTTTATTTTATTTTTTTTTTTGGATTTTGGGCCACACCCAGTGACGCTCAGGGGTTGCAACTCCTGGCTATGTGCTCAGAAGTCGCTCCTGGCTTGGGGGACCATATGGGAACCGGGGGATCGAACCGCGTTCTGTCCTAGGCTAGCGCAGGCAAGGCAGGGATCTTACCTCCAGCGCCACCGCTCAGCCCCATTAAAGCCTCCTTTAAAGTCAGAACTGTACCTTTTTCACCTCAAATAAAGCTAGATAAATGGATGACCACCTCTCCCATATCTCAGCTCCTCTTTTCGGTCTCTACTCAGCTTCCTTCATAAGGCCTCTAATTAACCGACTCACCCAAAAAGGATCATCAACTCTGCCAAATCCAAATCCTTGCTGCAAAGGTAGCAATCTTCGTTCTGTCTTGTAAACATCTATAATATTAAGTAGAAAAAAAGGAGGAACAAAATGCAAAAAAACCCACTAGCCAAACTGTAGAAGTGAATTATTTTTCCTGAGGTATTAGTAAGTCAGTCTGGTAATGAAGACCTGGTGGTTGTTTCTCATTTTCAACTTTGGTCTAGTCTATGAGTTGCCCTGTGACGTAGATGAGTGATTGTGTGTGTGCATGTTGTATGCATATATGTGCATGTGAACACACACATGACTAAATGGAAACTGGAAACCAGAAGGTCGTACATATGCTCTTGGGGTCTATGTTGTTTGAGGTGCAGCAATGTGTAGAGCAGGGATCCTCAAACTTTTTAAACAGGGGCCCAGTTCACTGTCCCTCAGACCATTGGAGGGCCAGACTATAGTAAAAACAAAAATTACGAACAAATTCCTATGCACACTGCATACATTTTATTTTGATGTGAAGAAACAAAACAGGAACAAATACAATATGTTGCCCGTGGGCTGTAGTTTGAGGACCACTGGTGTAGAATAAAGTATATGAACTGTGTTCAAACCTTATTTCTGTCCATGAGTTCCCAGTGAGGTTTTGGGAAATTGTGTACCTTTTATAAGTTTCTTACCCTCCAAACTGGGAGTTGCTATAATAACAGTCATTCAGGGATATGAGTTCTGATGAAGATTAGAACTTGCTGACCAAGATTTCGAATACAGTGACCAGTGTGTAAGCAGCAGGAACTGTGTTTTCTGTTGGAGGTCAGCGTGTGAATGTTGAAGTATTTAAGAGTATCTGGATTCCACTCTGGAGAACAAGTCAGATCTGATATAGGAGAGCAGTGAGGGACAAAGTGTCTTCATTAAGTCTGAGAGGCCAAGGCAATCTGTGAATTTTTTCTTAGAATGAAGACAGCAAAACTCCAACCAGGACAGCTGAGAATAGATGAAGTCTAAGGGGCACACGAGGCCAGGAAATCCAGAAACTGAGGCCATGCCCAAGTGGGTTGCACCCCATCTGTACTGCCATCACTGATCTTACAAACTCCCTTTCCTGTAGTGTAGGGAGACAGCACTCTAGATTTTAAGTCCCCACCCTAATATCTATAACCCTCCACACTTGCTCTTTCCTGGAAGGTCACAGACAGGAATTTGGTCTCCAAGCGGGTCTAAGTCTGCATACTCAGAGAGGTCCTTGTTGGCCAATTTGTCCTAGAACAGGGCAGACTATCACAAAAGCTGTTTGTAACACGGCTGGCTGTATTATGCATGACATTCATTGGGTAATTTGCATTTTCTTCACCTCTTAAAAAATGAAAAACAGAAACAAATAAATGATGAACTGAAGGGAAATTGAATGCCTAATAAATGAAAAGGCTGCAGTAGTAAAAAAAAATTAAAAAGATAGTACAGTTTGAAAACAGAAAATATTCTACTAAAATGGGGACTGTGGGTAGGGATGGAGAATTTTTATTGGGGCAAGATAGCTCTATGGATATTACACACACTCTTGCTTGCAAAGTAAGTGCTTAGTGAAAGCTGATTCATCTCACCTTTTTGCACTAATTTGCAAGCAGTTTCCCTAGCCACTGTCACCCAAAATTTGCTTCAGGAAACTAGGTATTGACAAGAAAAAAAAAAATAACCATCTGAGATTTTCTTGAAGTGTGAGAGGCCTTAAAAAGATTGAGCTCATCGTGTCTCTGTGTTTTTCTCTCATACTCCCAGCATTTTTCACAGGCTACAAATGCTAAGTCAACCCCCTTCTTCTAAACATAACCATGCAACACATTAGATGTTGAGAAAGTAACAAGTTGGCATAAATCATTAAAAACAGGGCCAGTGATCTGCAGGTTAAAAATGAAATAAAGCATGCACACAAATATGTTTTCACTCATAACCATTGAAAATACATATTCATCAACACCAATTCATCTGCCTCCAAATCACATGCAGTTTTAAATTCAGAGTTGCAGGCAATTTTTACCTTTACTTGAGACTTTTTCAGATTTGTGCTTTGGAGCTATGGAGGTGACTTGGAATATGTGGGGAGGAAGGACTTGAACAGGGTTATGCTCCAGCCTCTCAAGTACAACCCTGAGACACTTCTTGAATTTCAGGCAATGTTTGCTATGAGCCATCAGCTCCCAGACACCTGACTTTTCCAATACAAGTTTGTAAGATAGTTGGGTAGCACTAAGATGGGTTTTGGAGTTGAACTAGGAAACCAACAATCCCATAAAAGAAAAGTGCTCCCATTTCTTGCCTCTAAGCCCACAGGCTGACTCCTTGATCCTCTTGGCTCCCCCCGCCAAAATACATCTCCCTTTGAGTGGATGTTAGGGCAGGATTGGCCCAGACCACTTCAACTTAGAGTGGCATGGAGAGGCATGTAAATCCAAATGTATCAAATGTCTCCAATGTATCTGGCAGCTTCTATGCAGTGTCTCATTACTTCCCTGGGATTCCCTCTTAGTGTTCTGTTAAGGAGCAGAAACTTAGAAAGATGTAGCAAGGGGTCAGACAGATAATACACAGGATAGGGCACTCTCCTTGCATGCTTCTGACTTGGTTTTGATCCCACTGACTGTAGAGCCAGGAGTAAGCCCTGAGCATCACTGGATATATCCCATCCACCAAAAAAATGTGTGGTGATTGGTCTGTGATGACCAGAGGCTTCTGTATACACTGCACACTGGGACCACTCTCTATTATCCTTTACCCTACCCTCCCAGTGACAGGTTATCCAACTAAAAGTCCAGATTGAGTAAGCACAGTGTGGAGGTTTAGCCTATTTCACAGCCCTTGAGGTACAGTCTCTATTATCCTGACATGACTAGTCTAACATTGAAGTCTGTGGGCTGCAAGGGCTATACCACTCCAGAGTGAGCAACAGTTGGTCTGATCCTCTTTCTTCCACACCCTACCCCCAATCTGTCAGAAAAAATCCTGTTGGTTTTTTTTCAAGATTTCACAACAATCCATGTGTTTTACACCACTAGCATAGTTCTACCCTGATTCAACTATCAACATCTCTTGCTCAGATTATTCCAAAATCATCCTACCAACTCCACGAAAGGAAGCAGACTCATGACCACATAGTATCAGATTCCCATGCCCAAGACCTATGGTAAAAAGATTTTGCAGGCGTGATTGAGATAGGATGATTACTCTGGATTGTCCAAGTAGATCTAAATGTTGTCACAGAAGAGTCCTCTCTTTTTCTCTCTCTACATTACTCCATCTCTCCCTCTATTTCTTACTCATTCACATGCAGAGAGTGAGTGAGAGAGAGAGATAGAGAGAGAGAGAGAGAGAGAGAGAGAGAAGATCAGAAGGTGATGTAAGCACAGAGATGGAAATTGGGAGACATGACCACAGCCAAGGAATGTATGGAGCACCTTGTCTTTGCTTCCATGAAATGTGTGGGTGGCCCTATGAACAATTCACTTCTACCCTGTGAAACTAATTGTATTCCTTGGAACCATGAGAGAATTGATGCCTGTTTAAGCTGCCCAGCCACAGGAAAGGACTAGACTCCCTACACACAGGAATCATTTGATCAGCGTCCTCCAGAGCTGCTCATCTTGTACATAAAGTAACTGCTACCACTAGTTCTGTGGCTCAAGACAGTTCACATTCTTGCTTGGTTCTTGCTTGAAAGTCCTGTGCTTGTGACTCCATGTCTTCTTCCTGTAGTCCAAGAATAAATCTGCATGTCCCACCCCCAGTTCTTTGTATTGGCCCCACCCTCCCAGGAAAATCTAGGGATGACTTTCTCCACACCCTCTTAATGTGCCTGAAAGTGGAGATTTAAGGCTGTTCTCATTTTCTCTGCAAGGGCAGCAAATGCTGCCTTCTTCCAAACACCCCCTCCCCTTTCATGGCACTCCCAATTTTCCTTAACCATCTCAGCTCTGTTGCCATACTCTTCTCTTTTCTAACCTTCTTTGTCCCTGTCTAGTTTATCAGAGAACAATGTGCTGGCTGCTCCGTGTTCTAGGTGCCTTGCACAGAACAAATGCCCCCCACTGTCTCTTTGGATTCCTTGAGCTTGATCAGGTGATAGGATCAGGAGATATTGTGGAATGAGAAACCAGTAGATGTTCCAGGAAGCCAAATATCTTTCCCTTTCTTTGCTTCTCCCTCCTCTCCTTCAACACCCACTCTGGAGTCAACTAACTTTGGAACCTCCCTCCATACCTTCTACCCTACCCCAGGAACCTTCCTAGAAACTTCTTCTGCTGAGTTACAGCCTTCCTGGCCACTGGCTACTAGGACAAACCTTTTCTGGAAATCTCTTGTCCCTTATCTCTGCCTCCTGGAAATATTCGTTCCAGAAAAAAATTAACAATAATAATGATGGGGCCGGAGAGATAGCATGGTGGTAAGGCATTTGCCTTTCATGCAGGAGGCATTTGCCTTTCATACAGGTCATCGGTTCACATCCCGGAGTCCCATATGGTCCCCCGTGCCTGCCAGGAGCAATTTCTGAGCATGGAACCAGGAGTAACCCCTGAGCACTGCCAGGTGTGACCCAAAAACCACACATACAAACACACACACACACACACAACAATAATAATGATGATTGGTGGAGGGTGAAGGTTTATAACCCAAGAGTTAATTTCAGATTCTGTTTTTATATTCACTTTAGTGTAAAGCAAATAAACTAGAAATGTGATCCAGAAAAGTTCCAGAACCTGGGTATTTGACATCCCTTACGGGCTAGATATCTGTATTGGGTACCGAGTGCTTTTGGGATCAAGCATACTAAAGCAGTCTTCATATCACTTGATAAATATAATATTTGTCTGTTGTGACTGGAAGAAGATTTATGGAAATTCTGCCTTTGTGTTTATTTAATTTCAAGTTATCATCTAACTCACACAGAGTGTGTGTGTGCGTGTTTGTGTGTGTGTGTGTGTGTTTAGTGGAGTCCAAGACCTCTACATTCAGGCACTTACTCTATCAGTTGAGTCAAATTTTAGTTATCAACCCCCCACACACAAACAAACACATGGGCAATGATTCCTTAACAATAATTAGTTCTTCTGTACCCTGGAATTCTTGCAGGGTGGGGAGAATCTAGCCTTCACATTATTTTCTAACATAATGAAATTTTAATCTGTATACTGTGGCACAATGAATTAAGTTGACACAGTATAACATTTTATACAGAGTTAAATAAACATTCATTCTTTCAGCCTTAAATATTTTTAATTTTAGCACAAATACAGTCTTCAGGATCTGCTTTCTTTGTAGAATTTTGGAAAATTTCTTGGCTTCAGGGCCTACCTCCCTAACAAGGCTGCATACAACTGGTCAATTTGAAGAACTCTTAATGGGACTAACAAAGGTCAGGTGCTGTCACTGGTGGCCTGTGTGAACTTGAACAGGTCCTCAGTGCAGGTCCTATTGGGGGTCTTCCCTGCTACCAGAAATTAGAGATGACTTGACTTCTAAATGGTTTAAGAAGTCCAGTGCACACATGAAAATATGGTGCTTTGGAATGCAAAGATATTTGTTCTTGTTGCTGGTTGGTTTTGTTTGTCTTTTTTTTGGTTTTGTTTTTTATTAAGCACCATGTTTACAAAAATTTTCATACTGATGTTTAGTCATAGAATGTATACTACCTTTCACTGGTGTAATCTTCCCACCACTGATATTTCCCCCATTTCCCTCTCCACCATAACCCCCTTTGTGCATTCTGCCCTTTTCCCTCATTACCACATAATCATGGTAGTTGTCATTATGGTTAATGCTGTAGCTACCCTCACCACTCTTTGTAACAAGTTTCATGTCATGAACTGGTTCTCCTGTCATTTAACTCTATTGTCTCTGGATATTATTGTCATACTATCTTTTATTTTTCTTATATCCTGCAAGTGAGTGCAGCTGTTGTATGTCTATCCCTCTCTCTCTCTGACTCATTTTACTCAGCAGAATAGTCTCCATGTCCATCCATGTATAGGCAAATTTGATGACTTTGTTCAATAAATGACTTCATTTTTCTAGTAGCTTCATAATATTTGATTTCATAAATGTACCAGTTTCTTTAGTTACTCATCTGTTTTTGGGCACTTGGTTTTTTTTTTCTTCCAGATTCTGGCTATTGTAAATAGTGCTATGATAAATTAGGGCTGAAGAGGGGATTTTTGTATTGTTTTTGTGTTCATAGGGTATATCCCTAGGAGTGGTATTGCTGTATCAGATGGGAGCTCAATTTCCAGTTTTTTGAGAAATATCCATATTGTTTTCCAGAAAGGTTGAACTATTTGGCATTCCCACTGGCAGTGAATTAGTTTCTTTTTACCAGCACCCCTGCCAGCACTGGTTGTTCTTGTGTGTGTGTGTGTGTGTGTGTGTGTGTGTGTGTGTGTGTGTGCTACTTGTCATACTCTGTGACATGAGATGATACCTCATTGTTGTTTTGATTTGCATCTCCCTGATGGTTATGATGTGAAGCATTTTTTCATGTGCCTTTTGGCCATCTGCATTTCTTCTTTGAGGAAATGTCTGTTCATTTCTTCTCGCCATTTTTGATTGGGTTAGAATTTTTTTTCTTGTTCAGTTCTGTTAGTAACTTGTGTCTCTTGGATATTTGCCCCTTATCAGATGGTAGTTAAGTAAATAGTTTCTCCTATTCCATGGGTGTCTTTATACCCTAGTCACTGTTTCCTTTAAAGTGCAGAAGCTTCTTTAGCTTGATGTGATTCCATTTGTTTATCTCTACTTCCTTTTGTTTGGACAGGGTATTTCCTCCTTGAAGATGCCTTTAGTCTCAGTGTCACGGAGTGTTTTCCCTAGGTTTTCTTCTGATATCAAAATCTTTAATCCATTTTGATTTGACCTTAGTGCATAGTGTTAGAAATCTGAGTTTGCTTTTTTTCATGTGGTTAATCATATGTCCCAACACCACTTGTTGAAGAGGCTTTTCTTGCTTTATTTTGAGTTTTTTCCCCTTTTCAAAAATTTATCATGTTTGGGGTTTGTTTCTGAATAGTCTATTCCATTGATCTGAGGGTCTAAGTTTATTCCAGTGCCATGTTGTTTTGATGATTCTTGCTTTGTAATACAAATTAAAGTTAGGAAAATTTATCCCTCCCATCTTCTTTTTCCTAAGGGTTAGTTTATCAAATCATGAGCATTTGCTCTTCCAAATGAATTCCAGGAGTGTTTGATCTACTTTTTTGAAGATTGTCATGGGTATCCTTGGAGGGATTGCACTAAAACTGTACAATGCTTTGGAGAGTATTTCCATGTTTATAATGTTGATCCTCCCAAATAAAAAGCAGAGTATATGCCTCCATTTCCTAGTGTCCTCTTTTCTTTCTTTCTTTCTTTCTTTCTTTCTTTCTTTCTTTCTTTCTTTCTTTCTTTCTTTCTTTCTTTCTTTCTTTCTTTCTTTCTTTCTTTCTTTCTTTCTTTCTTTCTTTCTTTCTTTCTTTTTTATTTTTTTATTTGTTTTTGGTTTTTGGGCCACACCCAGTGATGCTCAGGGGTTACTCCTGGCTATGTGCTCAGAAGTCGCCCCTGACCTGGGGGACCATATGGGGCACGGGGGATCGAACCGAGGTCCGTCCAAGGCTACCGCGGTAAGGCAGGCACCTTACCTCCAGCGCCACCACCCGGCCCCTCTCTTTTATTTCTTAAAACAGTGTTTTTGTAATTTTCTTTGTATAGGTCCTTTACCACTTTAATTAAGTTGCCATCAAGGTATTTGAGTTTCTGTGGTACTATTGTGAAAGGGATCTTGCCTATTTCTTCACTAACATTATTAGAATATAAGAAGGCCATTGATTTTTGTGTTAATTTTGTGGCCTGCCACTTTGCTATATGAATCTATTGTTTCTAGAAGCTCTTTGATAGAATCTTTAGGGTTTCCTAAATATGGTATCATGTCATCTGTGAAGAGTGAGAGTTTTATTTTTTCTTTTACATATCTGGGTTCCCTTGATATCTTTTCCTCACCTGATTTCTATGGCAAGTACTTCCAATACTATGTAGAATAAAAGTGGTGAGAGGGGGCAGCATTGTCTTCTACCAGATTTTAAAGGAAAAACTTTCAGTTTTTCCCTATTGAGTATACTATTTGCCACTGGCTTGTGGTAAATGGTCTTGACTATATTGAGAAAAGCTCCTTCCATTGCCATCTTGTTGAGACTTTTTTTTAATAAAATTTTTATTTAAATCATAGTGGCCTACATATCATTGACAATAATATTTTAGGTACATATTAACACAAAATCAGGGGAATTCCCATCACCTAATTGTCCTTCCCTCCACCTCCGTTCCCGTCCTACCTCTCATATCCTCCTCCCCACCCCTGGGGGCTACCAGAATAAGTGGTCTCCTCTGTGCCTAGCTAACTACTTAGTGGTCCTACACCTATTTGGTCTTGGTACCCCCCCCTTAATTCCGGCTCTAGTTGAGAGGCGGGACTAGATAGTTCAAGTTATGTGGTTTTGTTTGAAGAAGAGAAAAGTAATAAACTGGGGGTGGGGGGGGGAATCAAATACGGTGAAAATGGGCAGAGTCCTCCTGGAAGCTCTCATCCTAGTTTTGAGAGACGAAGGGGAAAAAGGAGGTGGAACACCATAAAAGTACAAAAAGAAGTGTCAAATAAAACATCCAGAGAACACTCCAACAATAAAGATAAGCACCACATAAAGGCCATGGTCTTGAGATAAAAAAAAAAAACATGGCAGAGCACATAAAGGAAGAAAAGAAAAGAAGAAAAAAATAAATATGAATGGAGACAACAACTTCAATAACCACACCAAAACAAATAAATTGGCAAAAACTAGATAAATAAATTAAAAAACTGTGCTTTTTGCCTTATTTTTTTCTTTTTTCTTCCCTCCTGCACAGGCAGAGTAAATATTGGGGTCATTCAAAAAGGAATTCCCTTGGCCTAAGAGAAACAGGGTTTCTTCACCCTTGAAGTATATTGTCATGGAATTAACTATAGACTCTTTTCAGGTTCATTTACTCTCCCCTTGTTGCTTTTGTGGTGTATGGAAGACTTCTGCTCCATCCTGGGTGATAAAATCAGACCTCTGTATCTAGAAATCTCGATATCTGCACGGGTCAGGGAGTGGAACTTATGATGAAGTCTTTCTTTGTGGTTCTAGAAGTTCTGTTTCCTCCGTGTCATTTTAATCCATTTTCTGTGGTTGGTGGTCTTGGTCTTTGCGCTGATCCTAGGATGGGGCCTGGGATAGCATCTTTTGTTATGTTTCCAAAAGACCCATTCAGTTGCAATTGTCTCAGACAGACCTCTGGAACTAGATAGAGATCATGGTTGCTGTGCAGGTCGTAGCTCAGATCCTAGACTAGGGCTTTCTTGTTGAGACTTTTTATCATGAATGGATGTTGGACCTTATCAAATACTATCTCTGTATCTATTGATATGATCATACGGTTTTCATTTTTTCTTTTGTTGATGTGGGGTATTAAATTCATTGACTTGCATATGTTAAACCATTCTGGCATCTCTGGAATGAATCCTACTTGGTCATGGTGTATATCATTTTTGATGAGACATTGGATCCTATGTGCTAGGATTTTGTTGAAGATCTTTGCATCTGTATTCATCAAGAATGGGTCTATAGTTCTCTTTTTATGGCATCTCTGCTTTTGGTATCAAGTTGATGTTAGCTTCATAAAAAACTACTTAGGAGTATTTCTGTTTCTTCAATTTTCCAGAAGACCCTGAAAAGGATTGGTAGAAGGTTCTCTTGAAAGGTTTGAAAGAATTCCCCAGTAAATCTATTTGAGTCTAGGCTTTTATTTTTGTAAAAACTTTTTATTACCATTTTGATTTCCTTAATAGTGATAGGTCCATTCAGATATACTAGACCATTATGGTTTAACTTCGGGAGTTTATAGGAATCCAAGAATTTACTCATTTCTTCAAAGTTCTCATGTTCTGTGGCATAGAGTTTCTCAAAGTAACCTCTGGTTACCCTTTGAATTTCTGTAGTGTCTGTAGTAAGCTCCCCATTTTCTTTTCTAATTAGGTTTATTAATTTTCTCCCTCTCCCTTTCTTTGTGAGTTTGGCTAATGGTTTGTTGATCTTGTTTATTTTTTCAAAGAGCCAATTCCTGCCTTTATTGATCTTTTGGGTTGTTTTGTGCATTTCTCATTCATTAATTTCTGCTCTAAGCTTTATTATTTTCTTCTTTTTGCCTATTTTTGGTTCATTTTTGTTCTTTTTTTCCAGGTTTTTAAGCTGTGCCATTAAATTATTTCTGTACGGAGCTGGAGAGATAGTGTGGAGGTAAGGCATGCAGAAGGTCAGTGGTTTGAATCCCGGCATCCCATATGGTCCTCTGAGCCTGCCAGGGGCAATTTCTGAGCATAGAGCCAGGAGTAACCCCTGAGCGCTGCCGGGTATGACCCCAAAACCAAATTAATAAATTAATTAATTAATTAATTAAATAAAAAATAAATTATTTCTATAGTCCCCTTCTCCCTTCTTGATGAGCTTGAACAAGTTACAATGCAGGTTCTGTGGAGGCTCCCCTGCTGCCTGAATTAGAGGATGGCTTAACTTACAAATGATTGGAGAAATCCAGTGCACACATGAACAATATGGTGCTTTATAATTTAGCAAATACTTGTTCTTGCTGGTGGTTGTTTTAGTTTGTTTTGGTTTGGTTTTTGTGTATCTGTTTGTTTGGGGACCACCCCAGCAGCTCTCGAGGCTTCCGCCTAGCTCTGTACTCAGAAATTACTCATGAAAGCTCAGGGGACCATATGAAATGCCAGAAAGTCAAATCTGGGTCAGTCATGTGCAAGGCAAACTCCCTACCCACTATCCAGCCCCTATTGATTGTTCTTTACTAGCTTTTTCAGCTGACTTAGCTGGAGCCAGGATATGGACATGGCCTTTCTTCCTTCTGAGGGAGTGATCCTGCAGCTCCTTGTAAGGTTCCCTTTTGAGAGTCTGATGTTAACCAGCTATTCCCCATCTTCTCTGCCTGCCCAGGTCCAAGAAAGATTGCCCATATCCATGGAAACTCCTTGTTAAAACAGAAAAATGGTACTGAGTAAATTGCACAGATCTCAGGGGTACACACTTTAATGCACATGACTACTTCATTATTGGTCTCTGGTGGTGCCCCAGGGTACTCCATCATCCATAGTTACCCTGGTGGTTCCTAGCATTGGAGAGTAATGTTGCACCCCCAAATCCTAGCATCAAACTGTCCAGTATGGTTGCAGGTATCACCAGGAGTGGCCTTTAGAATTCGCTGAACACTTCTTGGGAAGCTTCTTCCTCCCTTCCTAAGAAGAAAACAGGACAGAGATGAAGGGGCTATATTTGCTGTGTGCCTCCATGTATAGATGTTCAACACAGCATCTCATTCATCTCATGAAAACCTGGGATCATTTCCCTCCCCACATCTGCCATACCTTTAGCTTCATACTGGAGCCAGAGCCCAGAAGCTACCTGCATCCCTCTTCCTTTTATCTTCCACTCCCACATCTTACCCATCAGCCTAGTCATTCCACCGTCAAGTATAACTTGAATTCACCCACCTCTCTCTAACAACTCAATTGCTGTCACCTCCAAACTGGCCCTCCTATGTTGACAGGACCTCCTTTCATCCCATCTCTGCTAAGATCAGGGTAGGATGTTTTTAAAATGTAAAACAGAATAGTTTGCTTCTCAAAACTTTAATGCTTTTCCCCAAACTTCAGGTGTGGGGACCCACTTTACTTTATGGCTTTTACCCTCAGCTCATACACCCTCATTCTTGGAGTTCTGATTTCTGGGTCCCTGGACTCTGCACCTTTGCGTTCTGCCTTTCATGATCTTTCTTGAATTCTTACCTGGCAGCTCTTCAAGGGCTGACTCCCAGATAACTAACCACCTCCTCAAGGAAGCCTGCCCAAATCTTCAAGGTACTCTGTCTCAAATTCCTCACAGTAAATAAGAGGGCATTGACTGAGTGGCCAGAAAGTACCTGGGTTCCATGAAAGCTCCCCAAACTTTTCACCTATGAGCTTCTCATTCAATATTTGTGTATCCTTACTGGAAGCCCTGTGAAAAGGCATGACAGAAGTAAATAGAACTTCTTATGAACAGTACCAGACACGAGAACCTGAGTCTTCCCAGGATACGTGATAGTCATCAGTGTTATAGTTATGATGCTAGCGGCTATCTGAAGAGAATAAAAATGTTATCATCATTGGTACAGACTATTCAGGTATTGAAAGCATTGCTCACAGCCAGTTTCCTCCCTGGTGATGCCTGAATGAATGGTTCAGGATTATCTGGTGGCAGAATTGAGGCAAGAACTCAGAGCCACCCACTCCTTGGCCTTTTCTTTTTCTATCTGTCTGGATACCAATATATACTCTTGGTCTCACCTCTGCACTCTCACCTGAACCATACTTATGTAGTATCATAAGCGTGTAGTCAGTGTTGAGGTCACACATGACCTACATAAAAGGCTGAACATTAAAAGCATGGGATTCTGTATGCAAAGCGCCTGGGAGAGCTTGTGGATGGCCAGGTGTGTCTGGAAAAACAGAAAACAACTCACTTCCTCCCTCAGGAATATAGATTGTTCTAGCAAAGTGGATTATCATGAAACTGCTTGCTCCTTTGTATTTAAACCTTTCTTTAAAAATATGCATATAAGGTAGAAATCACAAAACATTTGGTAATACACATGTTTATGTGATTGTGCACATAAACAATGATCTTATTAGTTTGACTATCCAAAGTCACAGGGTAGTAGAAATGTCCCTCAGGACTTTATCGGCTTCCTAAGGACCTCATTTTCCAGGATGGCAGTCCCCATGATTTTCTCAGCTGAAAGGCAGGACTTTCTGGTGTGAATTATGGACAAATACACACTTGGCCTTGATACTATTAATACAAAGCCTGGTTTATTCCAGAGATTTTCAAAATGATTTTGTTCCAGGGTCAGAGAGATAACACAGCAGGCAAGGCACTTGCCTTACACCTCCTATGATTTACAGAGCACAACCAGAAGTGATGCTTAGAACCAGGAGGAGTAAGCTTTGACAAGCCCCATTGAGTGAAAAAATAAATTAAATTGGTTTGAAGGCAGGGGCTGAGGTGGGGACATTAAAAAAAGAAAATAAATAAATTAAATTAATTTAAAAATAAATTATAGGGGCCAGAGCAATGGCACAGTGAAAAGGCGTTTCCCTTGCATGCTGATGACCCAGGATGGACCACGGTTCGATCCCCCAGCATCCCATGTGGTTCCCCAAGCCAGGAGCGATTTCTGAGTGCATAGCCAGGAGTAACCCCTGAGTGTCACTGGGTGTGACCCAAAATTTAAAAAATAAATAAATAAATTGGAAAGATTTCTTACTGCTGCTTCAGTTTCATTGCACATGAAAACCTGAGTTTTAGCATGTCAGCCACACTCTAAAAGTCTGTTCTATCAGGATCACCTGGTGTGTTCCCCTCATTTCCTTACACTTTCTCCATGGGGAAGGTCAGACTAAGAATAAAAGGGCAGTAAACCCTTGTCAGCTGAATTTGCTCAGCCCTACATGGAGCCTATTCATTTCTATTTTATGGCCTTATGGAGTAGGCTGAGGTCCAAGGAGGTCTCTGGAATCTTGCAGGTCTCAGGAAGATGAGAACACATCATTAGGGGCAACAGAAAATTAGAAGTAGCAAAGCTGCAACTCAACATAGTGTTCGACATTCCCTCTTAGGTGGTTCAAAGGTTCGAGAAGATGCTGGGAATAGGTCTACGGAATTGTTTAAATTCTTCTCTTTCCTTTTTGAAATTTTTCTCATGCAAATACTAAACTTTTTTAAAATGTAGGAAATTGTTTGATTGTAGCAGGAGCAGGTCCTGTTTTTCTGTTCACCTCTTCAAAGATGTATTTCATATTTCCTGATGGCTCTTTCCTGTCCTCTGAATCCCCTCCACATTACAGTCTGTTTCATGCATGATTACTAATAGATGCATGAAGCTGAGCTATCCCATTCCATCTACTAATGGAAGCACAAGCCCTCCCGTCACAGGAGTTCAGGAAGTGGCTTTGCAGAAGTGACAGTAGGCTTCTCCACTATTATGTCTCCCCCACCTTCTGCCATCTAGCCCCAGCTTAATTCTTCTACTGTGCCCCTCTCACTGAGCCCTGAAGCTCTTATTTACTGTTTCCCTTTAAGCAGATTCACTTTGCTCAGTTCCAATGATTTTCAGAGAAACTGGATGCCATTACCAATAGAATTAGCCACATTATCAAGAAGATCAAGATTTGATATACTTGTTACATTTGTTCTAACAGTCACTATGAGATGCATAATTGCTTTAAAACAAAATATCCATCCATACAATGGCTTAACAAAATTTCTACTTAGCCATGCTTATGAGGAGTGAGAAGCTGGAAAATATATGTTTTTGTGGAGGCGAGTTTATGCTAACATGGAATTTGTCAAGGGGGAGGGGCTTGGAGGTCTCTGGATTACACTCATGAATGTCAAGGATTTAACACTTCAGTGTTTACAGAGAGACAGTAAAATGTGCTAGCACGAACTTAGCTTTGAAATCCCACATACCTATGTGAGATCCCATTTCTGTTGCCTTGAGAAATGGAACTAGATTCTTTGAGTCTTTTTTTACTCTAGCTCTGAAGTGGGTATAGGAAAGTCTCCCATCCAGGATGGCTCTGAAGCTTTCCTAAGGAGCCCTGCTGTATAGGAGTTGACATTAGCACCTCTGCTGTGGGTCCCCATGGTCTGTGGAGACCATTTATGACATGTTGAGGTTGGGTTTCCTTTTGCATGGGGGCAACCCTTGCCAAGGAAATAAACCTAGATGGGTCACATATCCCCATGGCATTGGAAAGGCCTCTCAGGCATAGCCTTCACAGTGTCATGCCATGGCTTCCATGGATCTGCAGTTGGGCCACAAAACCTAGACGAATGCATCATGCATTGGAATGTGGGTAGAAGAGAGCAGATAGAAGGGCCCTGCCAGGCACTGAGCATGTGCCAGTGTACAGAACTGCCCTGGGTGTAGTCGAACAGAATAGAGCACAGCACCACTGAGGCCTTTGACCATGTGTTACACTCTCTCTGGTCTAGGCTTAGATCTATGAGAACAATTTGAGAAAAAGGTGAAAGCCAAAAGTTACATTTAGAACCAATAAGATCTAGATGAGTGCTAGATTAGAAACTTGGGAGAAGGAATTCCTGAGGATTCCTAAGCAAATACTGACCAAGAATCCCTTCAGCTGGGCAGCTCATGGCAAGTAGAGTAGGTGCGAAGAGTACAGAGGGCTCAAAAGTTGGAGAAAGGTGCCAACTCTGACATGCACAGACCCCCACCTGGTGTAGGAAACTGCTATGGCCTCAAAGCATTGCCTAACAAGGGCTGTCTTATGTGGTTTGTCTTATTTTATTTGTGATTCTTCCTCCATCAGAAAACCAACATCCTATAAGCCTTTCTAATCAGGCCAACTCATGCATAAATCCCAAGAAGCTTGAGAGAAAGAGCAAAGCATGTCTTGCAGGAAAAGGGGTGGATGAGGGAGCCCAGGGTTATAATCCAGTTCCCCCAGGTGGTGAATTTGCATCTCTGAACCTTTCCTGTGGGCTCCTGAGCTTCCATCTCCCTCTCAATGGAGTAGATCTGTGAGTTCTATGAAAGGACTCATTCTTGGGGAATGAGTCATAAAGGGCCTCCCCAGATGGTGGTCTGCCCAAGACCTATTCTCCACATTTTTGTTTTTCTTGAGAAGGTTGGCTAGAAAGAGGACAACAAAGATGTCATAGGAGCATCTTGATTTAGGCATATAGAAAAGAAGTAAAAAAGCTTCCCACCCCCCTTTGAAGGCCATAGGCCTAGCAGATATTGGGATGTAGGAAACACCCACTCTTTCTAGTTTCTTCTCTCTGGTGCCTGGGAGTGAGCAGCCAGGGAGGAGACCCCTTTTACCATCTTCTCAGGAGGCTGGATTCCTTCCTGCTTTCGCTGCCAAAGGTAAACAGCCTATGGCTCCCGGTTCTACAGACTGATGGGGTCAGAGGTAATGGAGATTTAATCAATTGCAATTTCTCATCCTCACACTGCTGGCCAAGAGGTGAGGCCAGAAGAGTCTTCCTGACTTGTTGCCTAGCACCCAAACAGCCTGCCTCTTCAGGGTAGACTTCCTTCTACAAGTGACTTTTCTCCCTCCAGCTTCCACAAAGGATGGTCAGTTGTGTGAAGGAGCAGAAAGAGTATGCCAGGAATAAATAGGAGAATGGGATCAAATTCCCATGAATGCACCAAAGTGAAGTGGCCAGTTCCTTGACCTGAGGTTGAGTGCAGTCTGGGCAACCAATACTGGGAGGACAGAGGAGATAATGTTTTCTCTGAGCCTCACCATAACAACTGGGGGGCATCCTTTATTTTGCAGATCCCAAGTCAAGGCTAAGATGGATAATGTGTTCAAAGCTTCTGGATTGTCCATTTACAGTTTGCTTATTTAGAAGGCTGTGTGATTCCTGTATACCAAGCTCCAATCTCTACCTCCATCTGCACGTGCCCTGCAGATTTCCATTGTCTATCCAAATCATCCTCTCTTCTCTCTGACAGGTTTACCAGTCTTTGGATTTCAGGTTCATGCTAAACACAAGATGATCTTGTCTTAGGATCTTTCATGGTTTATTTCTTCAGACACTGTTTCCTATAAATAAGGTTAGCTTCTGAGGTTCCATGTAGACATAATTTTCAAGAGAAGCCTCAACTATTGCAATCTATCTTTGGCCCCTCCAAGTCTACATATATCCCTTTGAGATAGACTAGTATGCCCCCAATGTACCATCTATTTCAACCTCACCCTTAAACCCAAAGACTTGCCCCTATGTCAGTAACTCATAAAGACCCAAGTCTCTTCATGGAAATAAGGTATGGGTGGATTTGTGGTCTGATCCCTCTAAGGTTCTCTGCCCTCACAGCTGATAGACTCCAGTGGAGTTGGGAGTGGGCACTTCTTTTGCTAACAGAGATTAGTAGATGCTGGAGCTCTGTGATGAGACAGTTTTCCCCAACTCCTGAAGATGCCAGGCATTCCCAGTCCCTGTAGGAGTTCAGCTTAGGATCCCCATAGGCATTCTGAGCCCAGAAACATTTATCCCATCATCACAGGAGACAAGGATTGGGTTGGCATGGATGCCTACACTTATCCCAGCCTGTAGACATTAGAAAGAGAGAGACGCTCATAAAGCAGAGGGACCCACCATCCATGCTGGAGTCTTACTTCCCCATTTAACTTTGCTCGGCTATACTAGAACTGGGCCAGCTGGTGACAGTACCTGCTTCCCACTGGGCTCCAACTGGTCACCCCTGGAAGGGTAGCCACAGGAGAAGCCCAGCAAGTTTGGATTTGCCATGCATGGTTGTTCCTGATGATGGATCTAGAGGAGCTGAGGTTGCCAGAGTGTTAGTGTGTGTGTATGAAGATCAGAGTGTTTGAATGTGACTGTGTGTACAAGAATGTATATGTGTGGCTGTGTATATATGGCTATATATGTATGAATTATGTATGTGTATGAGTGTGTGTGAATGCATGTATGTATATAGGCACATGAATGTGGATTGTGAATTTGTGTGAGTGGGGGTGCATATGTGAGTGTGCATGTATAAACATTGTATATTTGTGTGCTAGTGTGTGTGAATATATATGTCTGAATTTCTGAGTTTGTATGTATGTACATGCATGTATATATGTGAGTGTATAGTATGAGTGTATGTGTGTGAGAGAGTATGTATGAGTGTATGATCCCTGGCCCAGCAATGACCTTGATTTCCAATAACAGACATTGTTAAGACTATTAAACAGGGGGCCAGAGAGATAGCATGAAGGTGAGGCATTTGCCTTTCATGCAGAAGGTTGGTGGTTCGAATCCTGGCATCCCATATGGTCCTCTGAGCATAGAGCCAGAAGTAACCCCAGAGTGCTGCCGGGTGTGACCCAAAATCCAAAAAAAAAAAAAAAGAATATTAAATAGAACCTGAGGAGAGGAATAAAAGGTAGGAGAGGGTGTGAGAGAAGTTCTGTGTCTGACCCCTGGTAGATAGAAGTTGTTCTCTGAGGAGCACAAACATATTCCAAGAACTGCTTATTGTTTGTCCCTAGAGATGCCCTAGGTGTGAGCAGCGGGATGAGCAGGAACCCAATCTATAGCCACTCCCCTCTCAAACACAGAATCCCCTACTTCAACTCCACACCACCCTGTGAATAGCAGGGCCCTGCCTCTACACAGGGTCATGAGGTAGGATGCAGAGCCCAGCCTTTTCCAAGGTAGAGTAAAGCCTCAATAGAGTGGGCACCCTCCTGGGTCCCCATTGCTAGAAGATTACAGGGAGGCCCCCAGCTTGCCTGGAGCCTCATAAAAGATTGATGGTATGGTTGTATAACATCTACGGCTTTTTTTTTTTTTTTTTTACAAACTTCTCCTTCCCTTTAAAAAGCTGCTCACTTCAAAGAAAACATTGCTCCGGGCATCTTGGTGCTCAGAAAAAAAGCACATTCCCCAGGAACATTGGTTCTGTGGGTTCTGTTTTAGCCTCTGAGGAAGAGGCAAAGCAGCCATGTGGGTGCCCTTGTGTCCGCATCCTGTAAAGAACCAGGTTTAGCTCCTGGCCACTCAGACATGCTGAGAGTTGCCAGCTGGTGGTGGCCATGACCTACTTTTCTCTTTACCATGCAATCTTTAGGGCCTGGCAGACTGCCCCATTTTGGGGAAACCTGAGTCCAAAGTCTCACCTGGTAAGTATGTTGGGGAGTATTTCCTGATCATGTGGCCAATAAAGAAAAGTTTATGTGCACATGTATGTATGTGTGAGTCTGTTTGGACTGTATGTGTGTGCATATGTGTCTCTGCATATGTGTGTGACCATGTATATGTCATGGATTTCTTTTTCAAGAATGAGCCTTCATATTGTCTCATGCTGGGGTTTGAAGCCCCATGTCTCACAGTCATTATTCACAGTAAGTATGGCTTTACAGCACACACACATACCACACAAACACACACACACATATCACCCTCTGGACTGACATGGTTCAGTACATATTCAGTCCTTTGCCAAGCACAGGCCTAGGAGGCTGGTTCTGTTGCTAAAGTTTCCAGGTTCTGTGGGTGTGTGTGGGGGTATGTTTTCCTTAAACTGCCGAATCATTGCCCCAAAAGAGGTTTTTCTTTTAGGAAATTCTGGAAAGAATTCCTGTGTGTTAGAACCAGGTCAGGCTGTAGAATTCCACTCAGGAGGAGGTAACATGCTTGGCCGCAGAATTCATGAGCTTTCTAGAGAGATAATTTCTGTGAAGGAGGCTGGACAGGTTCTCCCACACCTTCTGAATTCTTAGCTGTCCTGAAAGATGAGAGAGAAAGTTACTTACTGTGTGTGGCTCTGGTCTTGGTGGACTAGCTCGAACTCCATTTTCCTTTCACCAGCCAGATGAACATCAGGACTCTGTTCAGAGACATTGCAGGAGGGAGGTACCTCTGCACACAAAGCAGGGAGTTTGCAATAGGCCACTCTTTCCCAGCCACCTTGTGCTCCCGATCCCCCAAATTTCATCTCACTGAGCTTCTGGAAATAACCACAGAGACAGATACTAGTGGATGGTCTTTTCAAATCGGATTGATATAAACTGAGGTAACTTGAAACAGATGTTGGGGTTTTACTGGTCTGACTGTCAGATCTGGCTAACTGGCTTGACAATAGGACAGCTTAGGTTTGATGGTGTTTGGAATACAGTGTGATCCAAGTTGGCCCTTTGGATATTTTAAGTTAGAGGAAATTGGAGCAAGAGCAAAAGTAGCAAGATCTCCTTGAACCCCATCCTCACTGCTTTCCTAAATGAGGTCCTAAATTTGGCTTGTGAGTGGCTTCCTTCCTGGGCTGGGACTTGAGGGACTTTATTTTACACAAAATAGATGAAGAGTTTAGGGGAGGTTAGGATGGTCCAAACAACATAGATTCTGAATCCACCTTCTGTCCAATCCCTACCACTTATCTATTCTCACATCTTCATGCATCCATATCTAAAAGGCCTAGAACCTTCTTGTTCTGGTCTCTCTTGGGACCTGTTTCAGGTTGGGGTGGGGTAGGAGAGTTGGGCCTTTATTCTCTGTAATACTCCTCTAGATAAACATTCCATAAAAGGTTGGAGCAATAATGCAGCAGATAAGGCATTTGTTTTACATGCAGCTGACCCAGGTTTAATTCCTGGCATCTATCCCATAGGGTCCCCCAAGCCAGGAGTAAATTATGAGTGTAAAGCCAAGAGTAACCCACTGGGGTCAGAGAGATAGCATGGAGGTAAGGCATTTGTCTTGTATGCAGAAGGTCAGTGTCTCAAATTCCAGCATCCCATATGGTTCCTTGAGCCTACCAGGAGCGATTTCTGAGCGTAGATCCAGGAGTAACCCCTGAGCGCTACCGGGTGTGACCCAAAAACCAAGAAAAAAAAAGTAACCCCCTGAACAGCATTGGTTTTGGCCCTTTAAAGTAAAAATGTATAACTTGTTCCTTTCCTACAGGTTGTAGGAGGGACATTTTACACAAATTCCACAAGTGAAATTTGTAGCCACAGCATTGTGGTAAAAGTCTATTTCAAGCACAAATACCAAATAAATTACATTTAGAGGCTGCTTAAGAATGTTTGAAATGTTTAACAGTTTTTTAAATGTACTTTAGAGTGAGTAAGTAGAACTGATCAAGTACCTGCCGGATGCTGAAGATGTCCTAGATGATAAATCCTTGAGAAATGGGGGAAACGTGATGAGTAAATACAAAAGTTGCAGAGGACTCTTCACTTTCCTAATTTTAGTAAATGGGCACTGGACTGGAAAGATAGTTCAAGATGCAGAACTCAAAGTCCTGAGTTCAATTCCCATCACTATGAGCTCAACTTCAGCCTCCTAGCACCTCCAATGTGTAGCTCCTAATCACTGAACAACCAGGCCAGCACCTCCAGCTGGATCAGAGACAGTGAGTCCACGTGTCACTGCCCCAAGTCCTCAGTGTGGATCTGAATATATATATTTATAAATTTTGACAAGTGGGGGCAGGATTGCTCAGTGGTAAAGCATCTGCCTTCCATGTGAGCAATCCTGGGTTAATTCCCTGGAACTGCAAACAAATAAATTCTAAATTTAATGATTTTTATACATTAAAAAAAAAAGTGGCCCTGGGCCAGGAATGTGACTTTGAGGTAGAGCATGTTCCTCATCTGCATGTTCAATCCCTGCATTGCAAAAAAAGAAAAAGATGAAAAGAAAAAACCTACAAAGAGGCTCCTGGGCCTAATAGGTATAAGGGACTCAGCTTTGGGGCTCCCAGGAGAGATTTACTTAGTGTGTTGTAAGATAAGATGGTGCCCTTGAGATACACTGTGGGGCTGTAGCCATGAGAAGACAGAGTTGATGCAAGCCTGGGCAGCAGTATGCCCTTGGGTCCAAATTCATTTCTAGAAGAAGGCTCTGGCTCTGACTCTGGTGGCATGACTGAGTCTTTATAAACACCACAAGCAACTTCATGGGGTGTCCACTTTGTGTCAGTTCTGTACCCAGTCATGCTCTTCATGTCAGTGCTTACAGGTGGCGGTTTTATTTTCCATTTCAGAAGAGGACATTATCTATTTATCAGAGCAGTTGCTCTAAGCTGCCTAGTGAGGTAGAAACAGGGCTGAACCAAGCCCTCGGGCCTGTGTTATCCAGAGCCTGCATTCTCATGTCTGTCCTCCAGCCAAGACTGGCTCTGGGAGGCCCATGGGTGACCTACAGGGAAATAGCCCAGGCTGCCAGCTGAGCTTTCCTGAGGCCATTATGCATGGTCTAACAGTTTCCTAGGAACCTGGGAGAATATTATGTCAGAAATGGGTGAATGAACCCAGAACTCTGTCTCTCATGTGGGTTAAGAAAGAAATGGATTCCTGGGGGCCTGGCGGTGGCGCTGGAGGTAAGGTGCCTGCCTTGCCTGCCCTAGCCTTGGACGGACTGCGGTTCGATCCCCCGGCTCCCATATGGTCCTCCAAGCCAGGAGCGACTTCTGAGCTCATAGCCAGGAGTAACTCCTGAGCGTCACCGGGTGTGGCCCAAAAACCAAGAAAGAAATGGATTCCTGAATATACATTCACAAATCAGTAATTTTCAAATTACATAGTAAACAAGGTTCTGAGATTCTACACATGCTCACCTATTGAAGCCATCTCCATCTCTTTAGAACATATTTATGAATGTACAGTCCCCTGAAAGAGGGAAATGACTTTCAAATCCAGATGACAGGAGCATCTACCTGACTCCCCTATCCCCGCTCTTTTTATTGAGCACATAAGGTATTGCGATCTGCCTTGAACAACAAAAGACATAAATCTATGCAGGATCAGCCTGCAGAAGTAGTGAGGGAATGAACTAGAAGCCTGTTTGTGACCCTTCACACTACTAGCCATAGTAAGCTGAAAGGGCCAGCAGAGTCCTCCCCTGAGAGCTGTCTCTGACCAGTGAGCAAAGCACCCAACTCCCTCTCATGCCTCCGTGCTTTGCAGCCAGTCACTGGGTCACTGGGCACTGACTCATGCCAGAGGCACTGACTCCAGGAGATGTGAGGCCAGCAAAACAGGTGCGGGCACTCAGTGATTCTGAGCCCAGAGGGTTCATCTGCTCTCATTCTCCAGCAGACAGCTGCCAGCCGAAGGCCCACAGGGACCTTCTGGCCATTTATTTGGCAACAGTGAAAGTCTGTGCATCCCCCATAAAATGAGTCACTGTGTGGCCAGTCACGTCATATTTTCTTGAATTCAACCCGATCTCACCTGGGCTGCAGAGATGCAGCACAGATGTCCTGGCTTCACCCACAAATCCCATCTGAGTCACAGAACCAGGGCAGCTCAGCACTGGAAAGGTGCTTCAAGGTATCTGACCCAAAAGATCATCGACAGCTGCACTCCTACGCAGTGGTGCCCACTCTCTGTTGACAATCTTTGGAGACAGAGGGGGATCTCCATCCCTGCAGGAGACTGCCTTCCCTAACCAAGAGTTGTCAACCTGATTCCCTTGCTATATTGATGAGGTTTCTCTAAAGCAGAGAAGCAGCTTGTGCCAAGGTCACACATGTTCGAGCCCCAAGGAGATGTCTCCTTACAGTCTCCCACATGTACCTTCCAACCCTGACTGCATTTCAGCTCCCAGAATAGAATGATCAGTGCTACATGCCAATCTTTCTTCACTGCCCCTATTCTAGGAGCCAGCTCCTGGAATGCACTTCACACCAGACCTTGCAGCTGCGTAGGAAAACACTCCTGCATTCCCCCTTCTCTAAAGCATCCCTGGGTCCTCCCTTCCCCCCATGGGAAATGCTCCCAGCTCTCACAGCAGCTGCGTGCAGCACAGGCAGACACAGTCGCAGCGCTCATCAGCCTGGGCTCCATCCATCTCCAGACTTGGTCCTGACTCTCCTGTGAGCCCCCAGAGAGCAGGGACAGTTGTGTTCTTATACTCCACCCAACTCTGGGCACAAAAATACTCAGAATATAAGTACAATGATGATGGAATGTCTGAGCAGACTCTGGCTCAGTTGCCAATGCTGTTGGGAGTTTCCCTAAGTCTGTATTGACACTGATTCATTTGTAATGCTCCACCTTCGCAAAATCCTTCCCTGTCAGTTCTTTGATCTTCCCCAGGTACCCAATCTCAGCAACTGCTCTTATTTAAAACGTTTATTCAAGAAAAACTCCATAATTTGTAGCATCCACTTCCCAAGTGGCTTCTCCTTTAGATGAACCTCCAGGAGGCTCCTGCCAAATTGGGAGCTACCCAGGGGGGACCTTTCTTATCCCCAGTCTCAGCTCAGTATTCCTTACCACTCTCAGGGTCCTAGGTCCTGGAGGAAAAGGAACCTGAAAATGTGAGTGCAGACATAGCTCATAGTTGGGTTGTCAGCCTGACCTGAGCTCCAGTAGAGGATGTGAGAAATTGGTGTTGGATAGATGGAAGTGGGTCCTATCCCCATCGACTTGGAAAGGGCTAGGCCTCCCTCCACTGATCTTTGCTGGCTCATAGGAGCTCTCTCTCTTTCTCTCTCTCTTTCTCTCTCTCCTCTCTCTCTCCTCTCTCTCTCCTCTCTCTCTCTCTCTCTCTCTCTCTCTCTCTCTCTCTCTCTCTCTCTCTCTCTCTCTCTCTCTCTCTCTCTCTCTCTCTCTCTCTCTCCTGCTCCATGCTAGAATATGGGAATGGTGAGAATGGTGAGTGTCTCACATTTGTGGGGATTAGATCCTTCCTGCTGAATGGAGTTGTACTTCATACACCATCTGATGTCACAAGGTGTCTGGGTGTGTCCACTCATGGACAGGACACCACACAGACTTATGCCTACAACTGGCTCCCCAGCACAGTTCTTATTCTACAGCTTCTTTCCCTTCCTCTACTGTGAGAAAGCGCTTCCTGGTTCCTTTTTTATTGTTGTGCATTCACCTAATATAAAATTCATATATTCAGCATTGTTAAGTGTTATGGGTTCCAGAACCTGCCTCTAGAAATTATTCACCAATAAGTACATAATGGGGGCTACATGGGAACTTCCTGGTATATATGGTTGGAGCATAACATGCCTCAGAGGAAGAAAAGCAAAGACCCTTCTGAAAAATGACATCATCCTCCTAGTGTGAGTCCCACTTTAAGTCTTCACCTGCATCTCTCATCTCTCATTGTGGGTAAGCAACCTTTATCTGCACCTGCTACCCAGAGCATCATTAGGCCCCTGATCTTGGTTCGCAAGTTCATGCCCAGCTTCTAGTGCCAGTGCAAATATTTGAATATCAGTTTCTTTGTAAAAAAAAATGGTGCCGGGGCCCGGGAGATAGCATGGAGGTAAGGCGTTTGCCTTTCATGCAAAAGGTCATCGGTTCGAATCCCGGTGCCCCATATGGTCCCCCGTGCCTGCCAGGAGCAATTTCTGAGCATGGAGCCAGGAGTAACCCCTGAGCACTGCCGGGTGTGACCCAAAAAAATGGTGCCACTGATAGCATCCCTTCTAATAAGGTGGGCTTCCTCGCATGTATGCTAGCAAAGCTCTAGGAACAGTGTTTGGGATGTACTTCCCACCTTTTCTGGGGGACAAGGAATGCACAGAGAGGTTGGAAAAGATTGGCGACAGGCGCCCTAGGGCTCCCAAGTATGTCCAGACTCTCACAACTCACATATCCATCCTGCTGTGTACTTATATTGGCTAAGAGGACCGGCTGGCACTGCCAGGATGATTGTTACATAGATACTGAGCAAAGCAGGAGGGAAAGGTCAGTGAGGAAAGCAAAGGACTTGAGTTGTGAGGGAGGCAATGACTAGAGGAAAGGGCTTAGGATCACTGAGTCCAGGAATAGAATATCCACATCAAAAGGGATTCAATGGAAAAAGTATATTCTTTTAAACAATTTTATCCTGGTTTCATCAAACATGATTCGATTCATAGTTTCTTCAGCTAGCTGACAAGTTGCATAAGGATCCAAGCAGTCCCCACAGACCCTGTGTTAATGGCTAGAGCTGAGGCCATGGGTCCTACTATCCAACATGCTAGTGCTAATATGTGCTCTGTGTGTAACCCAAAGCTTTCTTTGCAAACAAAAGGCCAGCTCAACAGTTTTGTCCATGTTGGTGTTAGACTACTTGGGAAGCAATGGATTAAAATTTATTAATTGGATGAATTAATTAGTTCTATCTGCCCCTATTTTTAAAAGTAGGGGCTAACAGAAAATGTAAAAAGATGTCTGAGGCTCATGTTGTATTTCCATGGGACAGTGTGGCCCCAAGATATCCAGAAAGAGAGGGAGTGCAGGCTAGACATACACCAGTAGATCCTTCTCTTACCTTCACTTATGAATTTACCTACATTGAGGACTATGAGAAAGTAATATTTAAGGAACCAGAGAAACAGGGAGACAGATGATACAAATCCAGAAAAAGTTTCTATATCCATGTAATCAGAGTTATTATGAAAGTGAAGAATGTGACACATGTGGTTGTGGGGAAGAAAGCCGATGGCACCCTGTTGGCTCTGCTTCTTCTTGCTATGTAACTAGAAAGGTATGCACCTTACTTTCCTCTTTTTACTTCCCTGTGCAAAATGAAGACATGCAGCTATGAGGTAGTCAAAACTGAGAACATGCTGTGGCAACCACCAAACCTCTTGAATACTTAGCTTCCCAAATTCATGTTTCTATGCAGTTTTCCTTTTTTTTTTTTTTTTTTTTGTTCATACTGGCCATGACCATAGCCATGGGTGCTGAGGTGGAGGCCCACCCTGCTGGGGGTGGAACTCAGGGACTCATGTGTGCTACATTTTGAGCTTGCTCTCTGGACCCACAATACTTTCTGTCTCAGACTTCCCTGCCTTCCAGCAGAGTTGGTGTATCCAATTTCTATGTTTTCCTATTGTGCCCAGAGATACTGAAAGTAATAGTTTGAGCCTCTTGATAAACTGGACACTTTCCTAGACTCTGGAACTTGTATATAAAGCAGGTGATCATTTTTCTGAGTCTTCTTTACCTCTGTGTGCCCCAAATTCTTATGTTCCATCCGATAGCATTTGCTATAATCTCTTGATCAATGAATAGAAAGACAAGAGGGGGGGCCGGGTGGTGGCGCTGCAGGTTAGGTGCCTGCCTTTCCTGTCCTAGCCTAGGACGGACCGCGGTTCGATCCCCCGGTTCCCATATGGTCCCCCAAGCCAGGAGCGACTTCTGAGCTCATAGCCAGGAGTAACCCCTGAGTGCTGCTGGGTGTGGCCCAATAAACAAAAAAACAAAACAAAAAAAAAAGACAAGAGGGAAGAAGTTTGCTGCTGGATGATAATAAGTTTGTTAGTTACCACATCCCTAAGACTATGGCCATTCCTTTGAGTTACATTGCATTCCTTCTAGTTACCAATTTCTACACCTCCTCACTTTTCCTGAGTGTTGCTGACTAACACTATAGACTGGCCAGTGTTATCTTTGGCCCAAGAAGTAGAGCCAAGGTGGGATAAGTGACAGAAGCACTTAGTCCAACTTCCTGAAGCTATATCCAGAATGATTCTACAGGGGTAACCCTTTGCATTTCTTGAGTTTCAGGACTGAACACAGTCCCTGTGCTCCATGGGTTCTACTTAAGGGGGCAGAACTGTCTAGGAAGCTACCTAAGAAGAAAAGAACCAAGTGCCAGAGGACTGAGCAGGCAGACTCTGGTGACTGTTTTCCTAAATATGGAATAATGGGAATTTCTAAAATGTGCTGACTTCTGACTAGCTATAGTTCCTCCTATTCTAAGCACTTTATATGCATTGAATCTCATAACCTTGATAACAGTCCTCTAGGTATGTTATTACACCCATTTTACAGATGAGAAAATGAGGGTATCGAAGGTTAAAAACTTGTTCAAATTGAGGCCGGAGCATTGGCACAAGTGGTAGGGTGTTTTCCTTGCACACAGCTTATCTAGGTGAACTGCAGTTAGATCCCCCACCTTTGGATATGGTCCCCCAAGTCAAGAGTGATTTCTGAGTACATAGCCAGGAATAACCCCTGAGCATCACCGGGTGTGCCCCCCCCCCAAAAAAAAACTTGCTCATATCATCCAGAAAGGAAGCATCAGAGCTTGCTTCGCAGAATTATCTGGAGGATTATTTTCAGCCATTACCCTGTCAATTGAAGGACTCTGGGGTTTTGTTTTAGTTCTTGATGCACCAATATAGTTATCGAACATGCTTTACTTACTTACTACCTGGGTAACTATTTCCCTTGTCTGCCAAAGCAAAGGCTTAGGCTTGTCTTGTTGTGATAGAAAATTTCAGGGTGCCCTCTGCATCAGTCAGGGGTACACTCAGGTGTCTTTTATGTGCCCCCGCTCTCAAAAAGTGAGAAGAGGGTGGCAGTAGGTGGCAAACACTAAAAGAGGAAACAATTGCCCATCAAACTCCAGTGAAGGGGCTGTCTGGCAGATTCCTTTCTAAAAAGGAAAGGGATTAGCAGCCTCCACACCACAGAAACTGATGCTCAGACTCTCCCCACCCCACCCACCCACACACACTTTCCTGCCATATCCGTGTCAAACTAGGGGAGTTAGGACAGCATGATCTGAAGTTCTCATTGCTAACAGATCAGGTCTGTGGAATCCCAGCTTCCGGCACCATGAATTAGAGTTGTTCACAACCCAGAACCAACTCTGGTAAACAGTGTTGAACCAGAGGTGCCACAGAGGAATGAAACAGAAGATACAGAGTGACAGTACAACAGGTACAACCGACCTTTTGTGTTACTGACCCAGATTCTATCCTGGGCATTTTATATGGTCTCCTGAACACTACCAGGTATATTCCTGAGTGCAGAACTAGATAATCCTCAGGTGTGATCTAAAAAACAAACTAACTAACATTACAAGAGAATAAAACAAAAAGCATGGGGCTAGAGGGCTAACAGCCTTGTGGACTGAGAGCCCTGAGTGTCCTTTCTGTTCATTATTTATTGCTTTGACCCAGAAAACATATAAGGAGAACTGTGTTCTTTGACCATGAACCTCACTTAATCTAACTAGGCTAACCTTGTACATATCCGCAGTGTATGAGGACAGACATTTTTATTGTGTGATTATCTCAGGGAATTGTTTCCTTGGGAAAGACAAGCAGAGATGGAGCAAGCACAGGACTCCTGCCTTAGTAGGTTGCCACTTTAACTGGCTAGTATTTTGCCTTCCCCGCGTTCCTGTTCTGATTATTCCACCTTTTTCCTTGTTCCATTTATTTTAACCTTTTGTTCTTGATACCTGCCTCCCCTCCCCACATTATAGAGCTGTGATGATCAAAGGGTGCAGGTGTATGGCTACCTGGTCTCCCACGATGGCCATGAAAATTAAATTAAATGGCTCAAGAGAGGTACCAGAAAAGTTCCATAACCTTCTCTGGTCTCTTCCAGTACAGATGTTTTAGCATTTATCCATTCACACATTCATTCATTTAACCTTAATACAGAACTTTCTTCACTTGGGGTTATTCTCTTGTCTCACAGGTGTTAGGCCATTAGGGGTGCAGTTGCCTGCCACCTTCTCTGTGAGCCACATCACTTTACCTTCCTCTCCCTTCCCTTGCCTCTTTCTTCCCTTTCCTGCCACTCAAAGCCTGCGAGTTCCTTAGACTACTCTGTTTCCCAGAAACGTGGCAGGTGTACATTCTGGTGCCACAGCTGGAAACTACCAATTACCATCATATTTTATATCTGGCCCCATGAAGTATTAAGGAAAATTTTTGAAACAAAGTATCTGAGGCTCAAAATCCACCCTGGAGCCTCTTTCCCAGAAACTTTCAACTGTCATGTGCAAAAAGAACCAGATGTCTATGACCAGAATTTTCTTTATGCTTCATCTTTGCTTCACCAAACTCTGACCCTCTGGGAATCAGAGACCTCTTGGTCTCTGTCATCTCTGACATCAATCCCGTCAACCCTGCTAGCACAGCTTTTCCTTCCTGAGAAAGGAAATTCACAGGAAGATTCTGGGGCCCTGCACCTCATTTGCAATCTTGACTTAGTAGCATGGTCTCACCATCTCAGAGAGCTCTGATGGATCTTTCCCTTGAATGCTTCAATCCTAGACATTTTTGTCTTAAAGCTCTGCTGTTATTACCAAAGACACGTTTAATTGCACCAGGCACATTTCTCTTTGAAGTCATGTGGGAAATCTTTTCAGAAAGAACATTAATTGATTTCAGGACTAGCCCCCAGATGTTTGGATGTTTGTTTTCTTTCCTTTAAAAAAAATCTGCCTTTAAAGGACAAACTTTCAAAAAAAGAGGAAAGGGTAGTTCAATATATTTTATTTTAGTTCTGTGAGATGCTGTTTAGGATATAAAATAGGGCTAATTAGAACTTTAGCAGAGTAGTTTTTTAAGCTCTTTAGATCTGCAAGCCTGAACTATAGTGCTTTAACACATCAAAACACTTCTGAATGGGGATGCCCTGATGGGAATCTCATTCCTAGAGTGAATCTGATTCCCTCCCTGATGAGAAACCAGGTCTCTGGTGAAAAGCTGGTTCCCTGGTGTGAACATGAGCCCCCTGGTATGAATCTGCCTCCCTTTGGAGAATCTTGTTTCTCCATTTGAATGTGGCTCTCTAATGGGAGCTATACTGTGGAGAATTGGTGGTCAGGAAAAGTTTTGGGAAAAAAGAAAAGAAGGAAGGCTGCTAGACTATAGTTTTATTAGATATTTTGTAAAACCTGATTGCTCTCTCTTAAGAGACATAGAGAAGAATTGCCTCAATTATAAATCCCTGTATTACAAACACATTCCTGTGTATTCTGTGAACAGCAGACCAGCACCAAGGCAGGGAAGGGAAGAATACTCTCTTGGAGCACTGAAAGAGGGAAATATTCCCTCAATGGCTTTGTTTAATTCTATTTTAAAAAATATACAACTTCATTGAGATATAATTCACACTTCATCCAATTCACTCATGTAATACTAACAATTTGGTGTTTTTTTTAAATGTACTGGTAGGGATATGTAAACATCACCTAACTGAATTAAGAATAGTTTTGCCCACCTGCAGAATAAACACATATTTATTATCTGCCACCTTTTACCCAACCTCCCCATAGTCTGTTTTCTTTTCCCATGGATTTGCCATTCTGGACATCTTATATGAGTGCATGTTTCATGATTGGCATCTTTCACTTAGCTCATTTTCAATGCATAGTATGTATCAATAGTCCATTTTTTTATTTCAAGGTGAGATTCCAGTGAATACATTTAAATAACCCATCCATCAGGATTTGAGTTTGTTTGAGTTTTGCATAAACTTGCCAGAGTGGAGATAAGCCATGGAGTTATGGCTAGAGACAGGAAAATTTCCCTCCTTCCTTAAACTGCAAAAGCCACTCCACATGGTTTTGAGATCGCCATATTTTCTTCCCTTAGTCTCTACAAAGAATGCATTCACCCTAGGAATAATTGTTCTCTCAGAAAACCTTTCCAAAGATGCTCAATTCATAACAGAACCCTCTAGACACTGGCAAGACAGTAAGAGGGTGGTGCACTTGCCATTCACACAGCCAACCTGGGTGTAATCCAGAGCATTCCATATGGTTCTCTGAACACTGCCAGGTATGACTGTAAATCCAGGAATAACCCTTGATCATTGCCAAATATGTCCCCAGAAGAAAAAAGACAAAAATAAACAAAAAACTCATAATAGAGCCTCCTAAATGTTGGGCAGACCACAGAACGCAGGGGCTATAAGAAATTATAAACCATTTTCAAAAGAAGTATAAATGTGAATGGGTAAAATAGACATTTATGAGATGAGCCTGGGAAATTGACCACCATTTATAACTTTGTTTTCATGGGAAAATTGAATCTAAATTCTAAGTAATGATCTTTACGATGAACTTTCAGAAAAAATATTTTTATGATCTTTCTGTACAGTGTCTGCATTTCAATTCTAAAAAAAATGAAGTCTGTGCCTGGCCCAAGCAATAAAACCAAAACAATCGAGTATACTCTTCATAATGTGCATTATATCTGTTTTATAAGGCCAAATATGAAAGATACAAATTTTCTTTATTTGACTCCCTTTGAAATCAGCATATTACATTCCCTTCCTTTTCTGTGCCAAGTAGGAGCTTAACTCAAAAGTCTTATGTCTTTGGGGGGAGCACACCCAGCTGTACTATGTGTAATGGATCATTCTTGGTGGCCACAGTGAGACCATATGAGGTCCTAGCAATCAAACCCAAGTCTGCTACATGCATGTAATAGTTCTCTAGCCCAGGGCCAGAGAGATGGCATGAAGGTAGTGAATGTGCCTTGTATGCATAAGGATGGTGGTTCAAATCCCAGCATCCCATATGGTCCCCTGAGTCTGCCAGGAGCAATTTCTGAGCATAGAGCCAGGAGTAACCCCTGAGCACTGCTGAGTGTGACCCAAAAACCAAAAAAAATATTTCTCTAACCCCCAAAAGTCTTATGTCTATACCCAAATATAGTTGGCCAAATTTCTCATTATTTCAAAATTAATTAAAGGGAAATGGAAATAAAAATGATCATGTCTTTCAAAGGAAGAAAAAGTATAATCTTTCAAAGAAAATGTATAATCTCTATTTGCTCCTGGCTCTTGAAGATTCTCTACCTTTTGTTTACTATACAAATATGTCTGGCAATGAGTAGTTTTTTTTTTCTAAAACTCAGATCAGTCATTGACTTTTACTTAATACAAAATCACATTTGAACATGTACAAGCAGCCAAGAATGCTAAAGTTAGACCTTAGATATGGAAACTAATTATGTATTTGTCATTTGAGTTTGTGGGGAAATGGAACTGAAATGAGGTCACTGCACCATTGTCAACCCTTGTGGTCTGACTCTCTGGCCTCTGTGAGGATAATGGAGGTAGGAGAAGGAGGATGAAGAGCAGAGACAAGCATGAAGTATAAGGCAGAAGCCTCGAGACAGACAAAATAGAAGAGGTACACTGAAGGGTATGTATTGATTGCTCACCAAACCAGGCAGTGCTCAATCCATGGGCAAGTGAATTTTTAGGCCAACAGACAGACAAAATAGAAGAGGTACACTGAAGGGTATGTATTGATTGCTCACCAAACCAGGCAGTGCTCAATCCATGGGCAAGTGAATTTTTAGGCCAACAACAGAAAGCTCTAGTGGAACTTTCAGAGAACACAGATAAACAAGAGAAAACATTTAACAAGAGCACCTAGAAAGCATATTTTATCCCAGTGCATGGAAGGATGTTTGCACAGCAGCTTGCTCTGTCAGGCAGGGGCTCCCTGTCTGATGAGAGGGAAAAGTGTATAAACAGCTAGAAAGTCACTTGTGGGAGTTGAGGGTGGAAAAAAGGTACTGGTCTTTATCCAGTGTTATCTCTTGGCTCTTCTAAAATACCACCAAAGTGTTTGCTACAGCTTCTAAAATTTGAATTAGGAACCCACTCCAGGTAGGTATTAGCCTGCAAGAGCAGTGCTGCTAGTGATTGGTATTTAGTGACTTTCTACAGTAGTTTCTGACCATAATTCTTGGGTGTCATTTGCTAGGGGAGAGTTCAGTTTGGGTCACACGTGGTATTGTTCAGGGAACACTGTGGTACCAGGGATCCAACAGGAGTCGGCCACAAGTAGAGAAGTGCCTTAACTTCTTTACTCTCTCTCCAGTTTTAGTGATTTATTGTCATTATTATTTGGTTTATTTAGGGCCACACACAGAAGTGCTCAGGGCTTACATTTGACTCCATGTTCAGGGATCATGCCTTGTGTTGCTCAGGAGAACTAAACATAGTACAAGAGATTGAACTGCATACAGAGCATTCTCTTTAACTCTGGAACTATCTCTGTGACCCCCTCATTAATTTGTTTTTCATTCATATTTTCCTTGGTTGGGATTTTCCCACTGGAAAATAGACTAGAGTGAGATTGTTGGGAGAAAACAGAGTTGTTTTGTGTAATTCTCAGGCAGTAAGTATTGTCATTTGTCCAGTCTTCTTTACCAAACTGAGAGTCCTATGGGACAGTGATGAGCATTCTGGATATGAAGGAATGAGTGAAGGTCTATGAAGACCAGTAAAGAAATGGTAGGTAAACAGGGCCAATACATAGCTGTAATACCAACTCTTCCACATCCTTGAATAAGTAGAATGAGAGCTGGAAAGATAGATCAACTGATTACAGCATATGTTTTGCATGAAGGATCCCAAGGTTTGATCCTCAATACCACATTATCCCTTAATATTATGGGAATGACTTCCAGCATTGAGGAACCCCTGAGAACTGTCACTTGTACCCCCCCCACAATTGAGAAAAACATAAATAACATGTATCCTGATTTTTATGGGGGATATGGCTGTACAAAAGAAGAATTCCATAGCCTTTTGACAAGTAGCCCTTATTATACCCTGATAATTATAATTAGTAACTCAAGACCCTAGGATTTCCTGGGACACCATTTGGGAAACACCTGGGTTACCATGTATGGTCTTTAAAAATAGAGAGATGTAGGTTTGAGTTCTATCTCATCCTTCTCTACTCTGCACTTGTTTTCTTTCTTTTTTTTTTTGCTTTGTTTTGTTTTGTTTTTGTTTGGTTTGGTTTGGTTTTTGGGTTACACCCGGTCATGCTTAGGGTTTACTCCTGGCTCTATGATCAGAAATCTCTCCTAGCAGGCTCAGGAGACCATATGGGATGCCGGGATTTGAACCACCGACCTTCTGCATGAAAGGCAAATGCCTTACCTCTATGCTATCTCTCTGGTCCCATGCTTTCTCATTTGTGATCAGAGAGAGCAAGAACTATATCATGGGAGAATTTCGGGGACTCAAGGGCTACTGGCTGTCACAGGCAAGCCACCTCTGTGGGAAGAAATGTGCACAGGGTTGATCACTGCCAAGGCACTCAGGGTATTACCTCATCCGGTCATTGTAAAGATGGAAGTCAGATGAGAAATACTGTGTGTAAAACTCTTGGCACCAGGAGAACCTTCCAAAGATGGATGTGCCTTTCTATTCTTCTCCTGGGTTGCTCGTTGCTAGCTCACAACAGAACTGCTGTGCCAGGACGATGCTGTCAATTCAGAACAGGGCACATTTCCCATCTGCTATGGCTGTTCTGAAGAAGGTGACATTCGAAGCTTCATCAGGCCCTTGAGTTTTTAAGTAATTGAAGTGCTCCGAGTCTGAAGTGACTCACCCCATGCTGTTTATTCTGGTCTCGTTTGCACAAAAGAAAGGAAAATCACCAGCTCTAACCACCCACTGCAAAATGTTAACGATTAGAATAGTTGGAGACAATACTGAAAATAATTCCCTGGGCCTGGTTCAGCTCTCCCTTCTCTGGCTAGAGTTGGGGAGTAGGAGTGGCAGGTCCTAGGGCACCAAACACTGTTGTCCCTATTTATCACCATGTCCCCTTGAAAAGGGGAAGAGAAGAAGGGAGGCAGGAGGTGGGGGGAGGAGAGATGCCCTGAGCATACCAATCAGATTTATAAATCCTTTTGCAACAAATAGGAAAGTAGATTTAAAAATCCACCTTCAAGGGGCTGGAGAGATAGCATGGAGGTAAGGAATTTGCCTTGCATGCAGAAGGTCAGTGGTTCGAATCCCAGCATCCCATATGGTCCCCCGAGCCTGCCAGGAGCGATTTCTGAGCATAGAAATCTGCCGGGTGCGACCCCAAAACAAAAAAATTTAAACAAAAAAAATTAAAAATAAAAACAAAATCCACCTTCAAGTCTGGGGAGATGGTTCCAAGCTGATGTTCCAAGCTGATGTTTGCATATGGAAACATAGATTTGATTCCTGATATCACATGATCCCCCAGCAATCCCTAAGCATCAAGTCAAGAGGTAAGAGTAGCCCCAGAACATTGCAAACCCCATCCTTAATTATCCCCTTGTGTGGATTAAACAACTATTTCAAGTGAGGCATGTTACTAGAGTCCATGGAAAAGAAGATTATGGGTCAGATAGCACCCAAATTATGATAGAAAAGTTTTTCAGAGTCTACCAATCACACATCTGCTACAAGTCAAGCACAGAACCAGCTTGTTTTACTTCCAGTATCCAGATATTTCAAGGCAGGAATTTTCACCCACATTGAAGGAAGGTTAGGCAGAAATTTTATTCTTCCATGCATTCCCTGAAGGATTTCAGACCACCTGTAATACAGGCATGACCCCAAGGATAGAACAAAGGTTCTCAACAGAGTGTAGCACTGGGTAATTTGTCTCAAGACACAAGCAGACAGGCAGGAACAGGGGTGGGAATGTGGCTCTCTGCATGCCAGATCAGAACTGTCTGTATCATTAGGACACCACCTCTCAGTGACACTTGAGTTGGAACTCCTACTTCTAAGGATGGGATAGAGACTCACTTTACATCAGCTCTTCCATTACAGTAGGGGCTGAACTTCACTAATGTGAGCCACTCTCTTGACTCTGATCCTCCCAGTGATGCATCTGCCTGTTGTTAGAAGCCTTCAGGTGGCCCCAGGCAGGACCTGACTCTGCATCTTCCCCACATCTCATGTCTAGATGTGCCACATTTTCAAAGATGTCTAGAGTCCTGAAAGGTTCTGTTTTATTCAATAAAATTACTTTTCAATCTACTCTGAAATTTGAACCTGAAAAATTATATTACTTAGCAATTACAATTGTTCAGACAGGTAGCCCAATTGCCCAAGCCAAAAACTTTAGTTACTCTGTTTCCCGAATCTTCCATATCCAATGAATTTACAAAACCTGTATCAATTGATTTGTCACCTAAATCTTCCTTCCAGCTGTCCAACTCTCTCCATCTCCACTGCCACCTCCTCTGTTTCTCCCCTGAATTATTAAACCATTCCCCAGATTGATTCTTCTTGTCCCCACCACACATTCCTTTTAACCACCCACAGTTTCACCTCCTTTCTGCAAGCCAGACTCGTTGTTGCTGATTTCCCATCTGGTCACAATCATCCGACTCCATATCACCTCATGAAAACCATGAATATAACACCTAGAGCTTCTGATAACCTCAACCATACCCATCTCATCTCTCTTCTCCCCTAAGTGTGGGTTAGGTCAAATTTTAAGGAGCCTCCTTAAAAATTCCATGTCTCTTCTTCTCATCTTTGTAGACCCTGCTTGAACTTTCTTTCTGCCTTTTCCTGTTCTATCGCTTATTGTTTAGGGCATCATTAACAGAAGGACCCCTTTCAGCTCCATCACATCCTTTGCATCTAACCCAGAAATATAAATGTGAGGAGTTTATCAGCTTCTCTTTTCCCTGCAAGACTGAAGCTACTTGCAAACTTTTATTTATCTGAAGGAGATACTCAGTTTACTGGAGGAATGAATGATCATTCTTAAACTCCCTTTACTGCATAAAGCTCAGGATGACTTTCCCCCTCCTTCCCTTTGCAATTGTTGTTGGGATGAGTATAGGTCACAGATTTAGTTGTGGTACTTGCCATTGTCCCCCCATGGTTGCATTGCTCATAAACTTAGTGTGATGTTAGGGGAATTCTAATACTGCAGTTGTGCTTTTTTCTACACACTGAATTTTGGAATACTGGAGATGAGCATCACAATCTGTTGTGATCTTATTGGGAGTTCCACTCAGCATGTGGGATAGCATCAGATATCGAACTCACAGCCTCATGCTTATAAGGCAGGCTTTCTGCCAGTTGAACTTCCACCACCCCACCTCACTCCTGACTCCCATTCCTGATAATGTTTGAGTTTTGGCTTAAATATTATGATATTCTTAACCAGAAACCACTGGTGACAGGGAAACAGAAACTGCTACTAATCAGCAATCAATCAGGAGTAAATTTTACTTGTTTCTGAAATTATCACATGAGTCAGGGAAATAAAGGGGTAATTTATAAAATTGTAGTGTGTGTTGACTTTTAAAGTCATTGGATTAAGTGCCTACAGATCTAAGTTCATTTGAAAGGATATTTTTACTAAATCACCATTAAGTCCAGACATATTAGAAGCATTATGATAGTTTAAGGATTAAGACATGTGGCTGATCCAAGTTCAGATCTCTAACATCACATTTTTGTCTTCTAATTACTTTCAGGAGTGATCCCTGAACAGAGAGTTAGGAGTAAGCCATGAGTACTGCTGGGTATACACCTAAGAGCCTACTTCCCCAAAAAAACTTCACTAATGGTTCTTGCACCTAAACACTGGTGCGTTTTTTTTTTTAATCCTGTCAGTCTTATTTTTATTGTTCTGCTTAAAATTATTTGGAGAGAGGCACACCTGGTATTGTTCAAGGGCTACTCCTGGCTCATGTTCTGAGGCCACTTCCAGAGATGATTAAAAGACCAAATACAGTGCGTGGGGATCAAACTAGAGCCTCCTGCATGCTTTTCATGCACTCCAAAACATTGAACTATCCCTCTGACCCCAGACTTAAGTAATTTTTAGTAGCAATTTAAAATTATTCACCTTGCTAGTTTTTTTTTTTAGATTTTTAAATTTTACTTTATTTAAACACTGTGATTTACAAGGTTGTTTGTAATACAGGTTGCTGGGGTTTTTTTCACAGTTACAACATTGTTCATGATTGAGTTTCTGTCATACAATGTTCAACACCCTTCACAAGTGCATATTTCCTTCCACTAATGTCCCCAGTTTCCCTCCCATCCTCCATCCCTGCTTGGTTTTGCAAATCAGTTTTCCCCTTACAACATAATGTTTTCATGGGTTCCCTCCCATACACTTCATGCACTTGCATTGCATAGATGACCACAAATCACATTTCCTTTCTCTGCTGTGAGACTGTTCTTATCATTTCCTTCTGTCTTGAATAATACTGGGACAGGTCTATTCAAATCTTGGTCAGGACAGATTCAAAGAATCAGAATCACTATTTCAAAGGCAGGAACATTTCTAAGGCTTTTGAACAATATTGCACCTAGTTCTCTTAATCAGTTGGTTGCCCCAGTTTTCAATCTCCCAGAAATGTATGAAAAGTTCCATCTTCCCATCACTCACATAATAATTATTTTTAAACATACGTTCTATTTTGATGGGTGAGAAATACCACTCCAGTTTTGCTTTGTATTTTCAGGATGAAGCATGAAACCAAGCATGAACTGTATGTTTACCCTCTAGATGTGTTTTCTGATTTTTGAGTTGCAGTGGAGCATTCTTTTCATATACAGAAAAATCCCACAGCATAGGCGGGGTTCTCTTTCATAATGTCGTGCTTCCAAGTGACACTACCGGTAGACTGAACAGCTTCAACATCACCTGGGAACTTCTTTTTTGATATTGTAGCCATATCCAGGGGTGCTTGGGAATTTCTTCTAGTTCTGTGCTCAGGGTGATACCAAGGATTAAACTCAGGCCTCAAACAGGCTAAGTATATGCTCCAGCACCTTAAGCTATCTTTCTGACCTGGGGAATTTCTAGGTAGAAATTCAGTATTGGACACACCCCAGTCCTGCCTCAGAATCTGCTTTACGACAAGACCTCCAAGTAATTCAGATGCACATTGAAGTCTGATAAGACCATCATTAGGCTGTGATAGTTGAATGCCAACGGTTCTAGTCTCCAGGCATGATAGCTAACCAATTCAGAAAGGAAGAGAGAAATCTGAGCCTGCTGCCCAGAACCCTGACATGCGCCTCCTTCTCATGCATCTTCTGCCAAATCTCAAGAACAGAATGGAAAGCAGAGTGTACCCAGCTCATTAGAAGCAAGCTCTTCCAAAGCAATCTCTTGAAAAGCAGCAGCCTTTTTACCTGAGAAATGGTTATATTCCAAGCACACACCAGCTGGGTGCGGGTAATAGGCTGTAGATGCTACTTGATGTGGCCACCTGATCTTTTATTAAGCTATCTGCTTTGTTGCTGGGTACCCAGAGCTGCTGACAAGACTCAGGTGAGAAGTATGGATACTTCAGAGCTTTGTATCATGCAGCCATTTTTAATTCCAAGTGGGAGATTCATGGACTGCAAGTAAGTGTTTCCCAAAAGAACCTCCCTGCTTCATGAATGCAGCCTCCAGCACACCATGTTGTTCTAGAATAGATCATTATTTTCACAAGCCAGGGGAAAATTTGCTTTCTTGAACCTGCACTGTGGATGGATTCTTGTACACAGAATCTTCCCTTAACCCACTGATGAGGAACCTCATTTTCTAATTGAGTAAACTAAGGCCCAGAGAGGTTGAAAGCTAGGACAGCCAGACCACAGGAGTGAAAAAAGAGCTCTCTGGCACTTTTCTCACTCACCCAGTTGGCACATTGGAACCCTGAAGCTGAAGGTTTGACACCCAAAGTCTTTTGAAGGACTTAAACTAGCTGCTTGAGTGGTGCTACTGGGAACCTACACCATGGTTTTCAGGTAAACCAGGCCATATCCCACTGAGCTGTACTCCCAGGTCTAATCTCTCTACTATTGTTGGCCCCACCTCCTATTGCTAAGAACAAACCCTTAAAACTCTGCCACTCCTAGAAATTTAGCACCCGTATTTCTCTTCTCTCAGACTTCCATGTCCTCCTGCTCCTGCAATCTTAATTGCAGAGACTTTGCATTTGCAGGCAGTCAGTGTTGCTTCTGATCTTTCCAAGCTAGTTTGTTTTTCCACTTTCAGTTCACAGGGCCAGTTTGTGCCCACATGCTGACTGTAGCAGCCAGCGAAATCCTCCTAAATTAGTATGTATAGAGCTTCTCCCTGAAGGATGGTTCTTCAACCTGCAGCTTTGCACCTTAGACACTGGTTTGCATAAAAAGGTAGAGCAGAATCATCAGCACAAAATGTGTTCTGGATGCTCCTTTGGTGAGTTCAGCATTCTACCCAAAGAGAGTTAATATGATTTGTTTGTTTAAGCACAGCAATATGAAAAATCTTTTAGCTCAATCTGAGAAGTCACAATGTCTTCAGAAATTAGAGATATAAAGGACTTTGTCCATCATCACACAGCAAATTTCTACCACAATCAAGACAGAACTGTGGTGTATGAGCCCTCATGTAACCCTCTATCACTTGGTTCCTTCCTTTTCTTGGGGCTGGCAAGAGTGCTTGTCTTCAGTACATATGAGATCAGTCTTGAGGTCAAAATGAATGAGGGAAGAGCAGGAATCAGAGTTCTTCATCCATGCCCCCCTATTTTTTGTTTGTTTATTTTTTTGTTTTTTTTTGGGGGGGGGCACACCAGGCAGCGCTCAAGGGTCGTTCCTGGCTCTGTGCTCAGAAATCACTCCTGGCTTGGGGGACCATATGGGATGCTGGGAATCGAAGCCAGGTCCATCCTGAGTCTGCCACGTGAAAAGCAAATGCCCTACCACTGTGCTATCTCTCCGGCCCCTCTGCCTGGACTCTTATGTCAAAGATATCTTCAGGTTCATCCTCATCCCCATCCTTCCTTGTGTTGACAGCTCCATATACCTTTTTTCCTCCTGCAAGTGTATGAGTGTCTTCATGCTACAGTAACAAGTTATCACCAATAACGACTTAACACAACTGAAATTCTTTTACTTAAAGCTGTAGAAGCCAGAAATCAAAATATGAGTCAGAGAGTTAAGTTGGTGTTTGGCAAAGCTGGTTTCTTCTGGGGACTCCCAGAAAAAAGTAATTTATTGCTTTCTTTTCCCGGCTAGTGATGGCTACTGACATTTCTCAACTGGTAGCCATTTCACTTCAATCTCTGCCTCTATACTAACATTGCCTTCTATTCTTCTGTAACCACATCTTCTTCTGTCACTCAGTTTTTATGGTCCCTGGGATGACCTTGGGTCTATCTGGATAATCCAGGTTAAATGCCCCATCTCACGAATTAAAGCAGGTTTGTTTTTGTTTTTGTTTTGCTGTAAGGTAACAGTCACGGGCTGCAGAGGTTGGGATAAATATCTTTGTGACAATTATTCTGTTTAGTACAGATAATAATGAAATGTTGCTAGAAGAGTAAGCCAGATGGGTTGATATTCTAGCTTGGTTTGTGGCCTTGGGTGTGTTTCTGGGTGTTTCTAGAATGCCTATTTCTTCTTCTGTGATATAGAAATCACATTATCTCCCTTTCATGGCTATGATAGGAAGTATGATTCACCTGGGGCATCCAATCTGTAACTAGTGGGCTTACTGCAGGCAGCCAGTCACTGTCAGGCAACCTAGAACTCTGTTTTCCTCTTGGAAGGAGAGTTTATTGGCCTGGCATAGCCTGACAGATTTTAAGGAGTCAGCAAATGTTTGCTATAAGGATGCACAAGCCAGCCAATTGTGCAAACATATTGGGCCTCCATTATCCTGAAAATTAAGTTTGCACCAGGTCCATTTGGATTAGTAAGTAATGGAAAAGACGAAACACTGATCTATGGTAAGAGAATTCTGAATAAGTGAGTTTGAGATAATGCAATATGGGTAATAAATGGAAGAAGCTGCGTGTTCTGCCTGCTTCCCTGCTGAGAAACTCAAGTTGGTCAGACCTTCACTCTGGCAGGTTGTCTTTTTCATTTAAAGGATTGTTTACATCTCTTTAGATGTGGCATTTCTACTTTGTGGAGGTGGAGGGAAGGAGAAAGGAAAAAAAGGTCCACTTTAATTTCATAAACAATAAATCTGAATTTCCAGTCATTAACTGGGCCTTTCCAGAGTCCTCATCTTTATCAATAACATTATCAACCTGTAGTTGTTTGAGACCTGGGTCTGGAGTCAGTCACCTTGGAAGTGACAACCCCTCACCCTCCATGAAGAATGTATAGCAAGTGACTGTGTGTGGGGAGACGGAAGGGGGTGATTCTGATTGCTTATTGCCATGGTGTAAATACCTCCACATGGCTGATTTTTCTAACTGAGATAACATGATTTATAAGAACATGAATTGTTAGGCTTTTGTATTTTTGGAATAGATGCCAAGGAGCGGTATTAATGGCTTCTGTTAACATTCTATTTTTCAATCTTTGGGGAAGATTTCATACTGTTTCCCAAAATGACAGCCCCAACAACAGTGAATGAGGGTTTCTTTTTCACCACAGCCCCACCACAACTTTTTGATGTAGGTGATTCTCACTGGTTTTAGGTGATTTTTTTCACTTTTGTTTTGATTTGCATTTCCCTGATAATTGGTGATGATAAACACTTTTTATATGCCTGCTATCCAACTGTGCGTTTTCTTTGGAGAAGTATTGATCAGCTCCTTTCTTCATTTATGATGAGTTATTTTTATTTGGGGGCTGCATATTATAAATGCATTCTATATTTGGGATATTAACCCCCCTCAGATGCATTGCATGTGTTTATTTTCTCCCAATCTCGAAGGTATATGTTTTTTTGTTTGTTTGTTTAGTTTTGGTTTTGGAGGTCACACCTGGTGGCACTCAGAGGTTATTCCTGGCACTGTATTCAGAAATCAATCCTGGCACGTAAAAGCAGCCCCCCTCTCCCTCCGCATGCCTTATCTCTAAGTTCAGGTGAACAAGTTTGAAATCAGGGTCATGCATGAAATAATCCAAACCAGGCTGAGGGTGAAACACGTTTAGTCTAGTATCATATCTGTTCCAAACTGCCTACCAGAACTTTCATTTTTATTGAGTACAGAGACCATCCCTGGGTGGGGCAGTAAGGACAGATAGCTCAAGCTATCCTGAGCCAGTCCTACCCTGGTTTACAAGTAAGACAATCTCTGTTTTGGGATAAATCCAAGTTGTAAATAAACATACAAAGGAATCAGGAATGATCTTTGTTTTACATAAAATAAGGTGTAACCTAACACTGGCAGGCTCAGGGGACCATATGGGATGCTGAGAATCAAACCTGGGTTCTTACCTGGTCAGCCCCATGCAAGGCAAACGCCCTATTACTGTATATCACTCTAGTCCCAGGTATAGTAATCTTTTCGTGATAGTTTCTTTCCTAGCACAGACGGTTTTTGTTTGTTTGTTTGTTTGATCTAGTCCCATTTCTTAATTTTTTTTTTGGTTTTTGGGTCACACCTGGCAGTGCTCAGGGGTTACTCCTAGCTTCATGCTCAGAAATTGCTCCTGGCAGGCAAGGGGGACCATATGGGGCACCGGGATTCAAACCGATGACCTTTTGCATGAAAGGCAAATGCCTTACCTCCATGCTATCTCCCAGGTCCCATTTCTTAATTTTTGTTTTTATTTTCTCAGCTACTAGAGTCAAACCATTGATGGTACCTCAAAAGTCAATATCATGGAGAGGTCTGCCTATATTTTCCTTTATATATTTTATGGATTCAAGAGTTAACATCAAAGATAGATTGTTCAATGGATTGGAGGCCTGGGTTTGAGACATATTAACTTATGGTCCCCATTACATCCAGGAGCAACCCTCAAGCTCAAGAATCCAGAGTCAGGATATGACCCCAAATATAATATATGTATACACATGTACATAAAAATGAATTAAGGACCACAAATGTACAAACACGTACATATATAACATTGTGGTCCTTAATTCATTTTTAAGTAACTTTTCTGTATGATGTAAGGGAAGGTATAGATCTAAGATCATCTCTTTGTTTTCCCAATACTATTTGTTGGAGAGGTTTCCTTCCCATGACTTATTTCAAGCATCAAACCAACATTACTGAACCCTCAAACTTTCAGGATAAGCAGTCAGCACCTATGGGCCTCCACAATTCAGGTCCCCTGCACCACTGAACCCACCAAGTGTATTATATGGATTCAAGAGCTAACATTGGGGCTACACCACTGTGTGCCCATTCCACTCCCAGTAAATATACTTGCATGCTCCTCACTCCACAGAAGGACCATGTTCTTATCTGCTTCTGCACACATTTTCCTTCAGTTCTGGGATCTTCCTGTTTTCCAATAAATTGTACTTGTTCTTCAGGACTGAGATTATTAAATTCTCTTATGAATTAAGGTCCTTTTTCTCTACTCTGTGCACGTCAGTACTTATTTTGGCACATCTTTCTATCTTACCCCTAACATATAGCCAAACTATTCAACATCTGTCTTCCTACCTCAAATAGAAGGGCTCTGACCTTAGTCTTAACTCAATAAGGAGGTCTGTGACTCAAAGCACATGAGATTCTAAACTGTGGAGGAAGGTACCAGCCTGTGCCCCCATTCTCTTTGAGGAGTCCATGATAGGTATAGATAGAGAACACAGCAGGTGTTATGCATTGTGAGACCCTTTCATGGAGGCCATATCCTGTTGCTTGCCATTCTCATCCCCCCCCAATACACACACACACACACACACACACACACACACATTTCCATCACTTAGAAGGGACTTGAGAAATGAAATCTCTCAATATGTGCAATGCAAATAGATCTGAGGAGGGAATTGCGCCCTAAAAGGTCTGCAGCTAGCCTCCAATCTCACCCATATGGGATGAGCTCTCACAGTCTGAGAGCCCATGAGCTGAGAAGGATTGGGGTGTGGGGGATGTGGAAAGAGAGTGCAGATGGAGAGTTTCCTGGTGGCTTCATCTTACAGGCATTATAGATAACTCGTAAATGTCAGAAGTGATGCACACGATTTAGAAAGCGGGAGGAAATCTGGAGATATTAAGATATTTATCGGACCACATGAGGGAGAAGGCACAGCCTCAGATGCTGCTCATATTTTCATTAGAAGAGGCTGAGTGAACTTCAGTGGCTTCAAGTCTAATAGAAGCCTCCCATTTTCTTATTTGGGATCCTAGTGTGGTTGTCTCATTATTCAGGGTAATGTTCTCTGATGGATGCTTACTCCATCCGTAGCTCTGAGATAGAGAAATATGTCAGGAGACGGGGTACAGGCAAAGTGTCAGCTTGGGAACTTTCTTCTGCTGCAGCATCTTGAATTGGACAAAGCAGAGGCTTTGCTCACCTTAGAAATGGGCATCTGGCATCTGCACCCCACCCCCATGTTCTGCCTCTCTAGATATCTAAAGATAAAAATTTTCTGCATTCTCTGCAACAGGCTGAGGCAGACTGGATGCTGCAGCCTATATGGAGATCATTTATGAGCTAACCAGATGCACTAGCAGAGGATGGCTCTAATGGCCAGTTGACAGGGGAAGAAGGGTAATGTGATGTCAAAGAGATGGGGAAGGGTTATAAGAAGCTGCTAAAATTGAGTGATTCAGAAAGCTCAGTCTAAGGACAATGTCTGGAGTCCACCATTCATTCATTCACTTAGTCACTCATTTAGTCATCCTATCATCCAACAAATATTTATGGGACACTTAACTGCGATGCACTATGGAAGTGATCAAAGGCTAACTAGACAAAGTACCCGCCCCTCCAATAGCTCAGTGCAATGATGCTTAAGTTGGATTAGTTTTGCCCCAGTATCAGAGTCTAGAAACAGTTTTGGTTGCCATAACTCTAGTCATTTGGTGTGTAGAAGCTAGAAGTGTTGTAAAGCATCTGAAATATAAGAATAATCAAAGGAAATATACATATCCCCTTTAAGTCTGTTAAAATATTTGGGGGATAGGGGCCCGGGAGATAGCATGGAGGTAAGGCATTTGCCTTTCATGCAAAAGGTCATCGGTTCGAATCCCGGTGCCCCATATGGTCCCCCGTGCCTGCCAGGAGCAATTTCTGAGCATGGAGCGAGGAGTAACCCCTGAGCACTGCCGGGTGTGACCCCCCAAAAAAATGTCCAGTTCAAAATATTTGGGGGATAAAATCTGGAGCACAGCTTAAACCTGCAACGTGATCTTGTGGGGTCTGAAAAGCAGCTCACAACAGTTGAATTAGGAAATGTCCTTAAGCCAAGGGTCTCTCAAAAGTTGAATCGAGTAGCAAGTAACACAGTCCACAGCAAAGGGAAGTGAGAATAAAAGGCCACAGAGAGCAAATCATTAGCAGCAGAAGCTGCAGTAGTGTATTTCCTTAAGTAGATGTAGTTTTCCCCACTTCTTTTTGGATTTGTTTAGCAGAAAATTCTAATGGATAAGTTTCTCTTGGGTTCTGGGATTATGTTAGAATCAGGTTATAGGGATTGTTTAGCTTGTACCCCGATATTCATCAGTAGTATCCTGTGGCATTGTCCCTTTTTTCATAAGCACATTAAAATGGGGGATCTAACTATTGAAAGAAGTTCTTATAAAATAGGAATAGGCACTCCTATATTTTATATTGCACGGGGGCCTTTCACCCTGAATATTTGTCATAGTGACTTGATTTAGGCTTCAGTTGATAGGACATCAGTCATTCACTGCCAAACCTTTGATAACATCTTGGGAGCTGGCATGGTTTTCTGCATTAGCACCAGGAATCAAACTTCTACTGGAGAAGGCCCTGATGCTGCCCTGGCACTGACTTGATCCAAGGCAGGTATATATGACACCCTGATGACAGCAACATCTTGCTTTCAGGGTGGTTTTCCCTACCTTGTGACGTAACGGTGAGATGAAACCAGAAAACGCTCATGAACACCCTGACTTCAACATAGGATCTGTGCAAAACTCTAAGATCTCTAATTACTGAAGCCTGACTGCAACAACCATGATTGAGGAAAACTTTTGGGGGGACTATGAAGAAAGACTTTGGGATTAGACAACTTAATGTGTCCAGAGCCTATAGTTGGGCTTATGACAAGATTTTCCATGGGTAGGGACACCCTGTTTTTAGACCAAAGTTTTTTTCTACTTTCTCCAACATTTGCTGCATAAAAAACTATGCAAAAACTATTCCTTTTTATCTTTTAGATGGAGAGTCCCACCTTTTTCATAGAACCTTGGGGTGTGAATTACTTGGTTTTAACTCATATTTCTGCATTTTTCTATAAAATTAAAAAGAGGGTTGGAAAAAGAAAGGTGCCAAGTCATCTCAGGGACATTGTTGGATATTTAAAAAGGGCAGAACTAAATATCCAAGTCAAAGTCAACAACAATAGAATCAAGAAACATGAACTATAACAATCTAAACTTAAAATGGGCCTATTATATTAGCAAGCCAGGGAGAAAAAGGTGATGGTATAGGATGCACTCTGGTAATATTGCGGAAGAAAGGTCAGCACTGGTGGTGGGATTGGCCCTGATTCATTGTATGTCTGAAATTCACCTACAAGGGACTTTGTAAATCACAATGATTTCAATAAAATAATTAAAAGAAATAACACATACTTTGCTTTCTTGGACTGAGACTCAGGTAATTACAGGTTCATTCACCTACATCCTATTATGCAGGTCTTGTGTGATCAATAAAATGTATTTTCAAAAAAAAAAAGAATAATTAAGAATAGCAAGTAGTTCTGCATTTAAAAGAGCATGACACGAGAGAAACAATATAGGGGTAGGATATTTACCTGGCATGGAACATTACCCTGGCTCAATCCCTAGCACTCCTATAGTCTCTCAAACCCAGTCAGAAGTAACCTCTGAGCATACACCACTAAGGTGTTTACCTTGCATGTGGGTGACCTAGGACGAACCTCGGTTTGATCCTTCAGGGTCCCATATGGTCCCCCAAGCCAGGAGCAATTTCTGAGCACATAGCCAAGAGTAACCCCTGAGCATTACTGGGTGTGGCCCAAAAACAAAACCAAAAGAATGAGCATAAACCAAAAATAAATATTTTAGAGAAAATTAAAAAATATATTTGAATAGGGAGCAGAAAGATAGTACATGGGCTAAGGTGCTTGCCTTGAATGCAGTTGACCCTGGTCCAAGTCCCCAGCACCATAGATGGCCCCAACCACTACCAGGAGTGACCCTTGAGCACAAAGCCAGGAGCTCCACTGAGTGTGACTCAAAAACAAAACATGGCATAAAGGCATAAGAGTGGAACATTTCTTTTTATGTGACATTTATTTCAATCAAAGTATTTATTTGGCTGACCCATATATTTGCTTAGAAATCATCTTTTTTGTTATTGTCAAGGGGCTATTCCTGGCTCTGCACTCAGAAATCACTCCTGGCTTGGGAACCATACCGGATTCTGGGGATCGAACTGGCATCCATCCTGGGTCAGCTGCACAAGGCAAACGTCCTACTGCTATGCTACTACTCTGACCCTAAAAGTCATTTTAATCTAAAGTTGGAACAGTCTCTAAGGAAAATTCTAACTATCTCAGAAATGAGTCATGCCCTCTGCCTACATGGTATGGTCCTCTCCACAATTGGTTCGGGACATCTCCTTATGTGAATTTGCTTTCTGGCACCATCTGCATTTCTGGATGTCCACATAAAGAGGGCGTATTCTGTTAAAGTAAAGAAATACAGGAGCTGAGGCGAGAAAGATAGTACAGTGGGTAAGGCATTTGCCTTGCATGTGTCTGTCCTGGACTCAATCCTTAGCACTCTATATGCTTCCCTGAGCACTACTAAAAGTGATCCCTGAGCCTGGAGAGTAAACTCTGAACACAATTGGGGTACCTCCAAAATTATAGGAGCTGAGAATGACAAACTGGACCATCTACCCTAAAGCCAAGTCCAAAAGAATATGGGTGGGACCCAAGGAAGCATTTGCTTGTAAATGGCTTTGTTTTAAAGCACTTTGTTTTATTTATTTTTTCACAGCTGTAAGAACACTTAACACAAGGTCTATTTTCTTAACTGTTTTGATTTGTGTAGTGAAGTGCTGTAGATTGTACATTCCATGTTGTGCATCAGGAGTCTAAAACTTACAAATATTCATTGAAACGTTCTGCTGATTTCTCGGTACCTCCTCATTTCCTTCTTCCTGCTCCAATGCCAGGAAAGTTGGACTCCTTTAGAGCATTTTTTTTTTTGGTCTTTCTGTGACTGGCTTGTTTCACTTAGCATTCCTGCCTCAAATTTTATTCATGTTATTGCATATCACAGAATGTCTTTTTATTTTTTAATACAGACTGATATAACACATAAGCATGTTTATATTGCTTTCTGTGAATTATGTCCATACTTAGCCTTTGTAAATGAAGCTTCAGGGAATGTGGATGTACTTGTGCCTTTTAAAGAAATTTTTATTTAGAATGCTGGAAAGATAGTACAGTGGGTAGAGGTACTTGCCTTGTACCCCATATAAGTCTTGCAGGTGATCCCTGAGCACAGGAGTATGTCCTAAGCACCACTTTGTGGTAAGAGAGAAAGATAAAGAGAAATTAATGTTGATTTTGAACCTAAGGAGTTAAGCCTTGCCTGTTGCCATTCTTGGTGGCAGGAATGCCAGTGTTAACCCCAAGTGCACAGAGCCAGTGGTGACCCCAAGTGCACGGAACCAGTTTCCGCCAACCACCAAATATGACCCCACATCACCACCACCAAAAGATTTAAATTCTTCCAAATAAATATTTGGAAATAAAACTGCTAGATCTATGAGAACTCCATTTTCAATGCTTTGAAGAATCTTGATATCATTTTCCATGGCAGCTGCCCCATTTCACAGTGCATAGAAACCATGTCTAAAAAGATGTCAATTTCTCTACACCCACACCAACACTTGTATATTCTTGTTGTTTTTTTCATTTTGTGTTTTTTTTAAAAAAAAACAGGCATGCTAACAATTGTGAGATGATAACTCATAGTGGTTTTTATTTGCATTTTCCTGATAATTAGTGATGTTGAAAGCTTTTTTAAACATATATGAACCACTTCTATGACCTTAGAGAACTGTCTATTCAAGTTCTGAATTCATTTTTAATTGGTTTCGCCACTTTTTTCTAAGAATAGGTATTTGCTGATATGGTCAGAGGCCACACACAGTCAAAGAAAACACAGATGAAGATATCCCAGCTTCTTGTCTCTGAGTGCAGTCTCTAACCCTGCTTCTCCTCCTATAGGCCCTTATGCTTATAAATTCAATTACCTGGAGATGGTTTAAAGATTAACTGACATGCCCCACATGAAAGTCCCATGCTCATGACTTTTGAGCACAGACTTTTGATGTTATTAGCACCACTATGCTTTCTGCAACCTCAGTTTCCTCCATCTACCAAGTGAAAAAAATCATACTGTGCTTCTTCCTCCTTTAGACAACTGTCATATGCTTTTAATGAAGTGAAGAATGTGAATGCACCAAAGCATGATTATAAAGTCAACCAGCACTCACCACCTCTGTCCATCCTCACTGTTTAGGGGGAGCTTATAAAAAGATGGGATATCCACCTTTGTAAGCCACATGCTTTCAAAGATTATGTCTGTTGATGGTGTTTAGTAAATGCTAAGGCATGGATAACTCCATGTTCATATCTGTTGCCATAATGAAATGGGGAGATAGGAATGATAATAGGAATGATCAAATGATAATAGGAATGATCAAGCCACTAGAGTAATCAAACCACTGAGACTCAGAGTCTTGCTGCCAGAACAGGACTGACCGAGAAGCTCCTGTCTTCCAGTCCTGATATTGTTTACTTACCATTCTACCTTGGAATAACTGGGGAGGCACAAGAAAAACTATTGGTATTTCCTGGAGGTGAACCAGCCTTCAGTTTTCCTCAGATCATTTCTGATCATTGTTTAAATGTATCTTCTCCAGTCTGGCCATTTATGATTATCCTTGTAATTTTACTCCATATCTAGTTTCTTTGCAATTCCTCAGAGCCTTAGCTTCGCCTTAGAGAGACCAAAACCTAGGCAGGGACATTCTGCCTTAAATGAGGAATTAAATGACTGAGGGATTGCCCAGGAGGTGGAGAGAAGAAAGCCATCCTGTTCAAGGGGAATGGAGGATAGACCCAATAGTTCTGAGTGTATGAAGGCACAACTAGGATCCCTTCCTGGGGAAACTGTGGGTGGGTAGAGAAATTCCAACTCCTCCTTCAGGGCAAAGACTCCTTTTTCTTTGTAACTGAGTTTCTCCTCAGTAAGAAGAAATAGCTGTTTATTGCCCAGTGTTTGCAAAGAGTAAGAAAATGAGTGAAAATGCAGGACAGCTCTCAGTTGGGATGATCTCCCTTTTCATCTCATTCCCATTCTCAGTGCTGGTCACAGTGGACCCACATGCTCCTTTGGCCTCCTCCTCGGTCCTAAGGATTTACCAAGCAGGACTCAGTCAGCCCTTCTGTTTCCTGTGAAATAATAGTGTGGCAGTATGAGAGGAGAAATTATTCAAATGAAACTCACTCTATGTCCTCAGGGTTGGCATCTCCAGGAGTTCTCCTATATTTCTCTTACATTTTTATGACCCTGGTGGGTTTAATTTCAGGCCCTGATTCCTAGAAATGCATCCACTGTCCTGACCCCAAGAGCGTTTGATTTGAAACATCAATCACAGTTTAGCTTTGAGCTCCATGTTGACATGTAACTGCAGACACGCTTGTTGCTGAGTTTCAACAGTGGGCTCAGAATGGAGTCCCAGGGACTCAGAGAAGAATGAAAATTGTCAGTGCAATCTATGCCCTCCTCTGCCCTCCTTTGCTAGGGGAGCTCTCAAGAGGAAATAACACAACTTGAGGTCCAGAGCTGCAGAGGCTGGGGTCTGGCTGGGATGAAATGATGTCAACCTCTTGGGGCCATGACTGCCCTACCCATGGTCTCTGGTTGTGCTTCCTGCTCCATTTGTGGGTAATAAAAAGGGACAAGGATAGATGTTTAGTTTCATCCTCCCCCCACATTCTCAGGGCAGGAAGATTTCTTTCCAGAATAAGGGGGGGGGGGGAGGCAAAGAGATAGCACAGCGGTGTTTGCCTTGAAAGCAGCCGATTCAGAACCTAAGGTGATTGGTTTGAATCCCGCCATCCCATATGGTTCCCCGTGTCTGCCAGGAGCTATTTCTGAGCAGATAGCCAGGAGTAGCCCCTGAGCATAGCCGGATGTGGCCCCAAACCCCAAAAGAACAAAAAGCAGAATAAGAAGGGGAATGACAAATAAGAAAAGTTTATATCATTCTAAAGAGGTTTTGGTGCTTCTTATGGGGCTCAACTACTCCTCTCTGTGTATATTGGACCTCCTGGGAGATGTGAGGCTGGTTGGATGGAGATGTTTCTACCATGATGACCCAAAAGTGTGACTTGTAAATGCATGTGGATGCACACATGTACACATGCACAAAGATGAAAGAGTGGTCATACATGGATACACAATCATGTAAGATGAGATAGAGGTTACACAGACACATACAAACATATGGTGAGGGTGGGCACATATATACACATATAAACACATAAGGAGAGAGGTCACAAACGCAAACATGTACAATGAAGGATGTCACACACAGACATATACAAACACATGGTGAGTTAAATCAGATCATGTGTTTGTATGTACACATTTGTACATACATAAACATATAAAATGAGAGAGTGGTCGCACACAGACACATCTACAAACACATATGGTAAGAGAGACCACAGATATGGCCATATGCAAGCACGTGAAGTGAGGAGAGCTAAGCGAGCAGACACATGAAGACCAGAGCCACACCGAATGTTGCTTCATAGCCCTGAAGTTTAGATCAGAGTCTGACGATAATGATGTATGCACATTCAAAGAGAGTTCAGCACACTGAACATGGTGCCTACCTTCTGCTGTTTCCCATCCCAACAGAAGACAGACAAGAAAGCATTAGTTCTCATGGAAATGAAATGGGCATGAAAGGGTGCTAGGTGAGAAAGGGTCATGGAAGTTCAGAGAAAGACATAAAAGAAGGATCCTATCACCATTCTGGAGAAAGGTCTCAAAAAAGAATCAGGGCAAATGTTCCAGATTTGGAGGCTGGACATTAGCACCCATTAGACAGCTTGTGCACAAGTTCTCGCTTGTCCCTTGAGCTCTATAATCGGATTTCCTGGGCCTCCTTCCTGTTTCTGTGCAAAGCTGCCTCAGCTGTTGCAAAGTACACTTCTAAGCCCTCTGGCCTTTGCTTCCTTAACAGCTGTCTTTTCTGGATTTTAAGCCAAAAGAAACCAATGTGTGCCATCAAGGAGCATCTGCAAAGGTGCTGAACTCCTCAAAGCAGATGCCACATTTCACCCTCTCCTGTAGAATGAGTTATTATTTGCTTATCCCAACCCACCCCCCATGCATTTTGAAGGACTTCTTTTCCTGGGGAGATCTCAAGGAACAAGCTCCAAAGACCCATGCCTTAACACAAATGACAAATCAAATAAAGCAGGAAGGAAAAATTCAGATAATTGCTTATTTAGGAAAGGCAATTAATAATGAAATCACAACTATATCTTAAAGTCACACTTTCTTTTCATAGAAACCCAGATCTGATGGTTTTCCATTAATGGAAAAATGGGACAATACATGTTCTGTCTTGTTCCTCTAGTGGACACCCAACAGGCTCTGGCCTCCTAGGTGAGGAAAACAATCTCTCCCAGAGGGATTAGTGTCTAGGCTCCACACATAGTATCCTTCATCTTACACTGATGTTTTCCTTATGAAATGAAATCTTGTTCAGAATAATCCCTAGCCAGAAACCACCCCTGTTTCTAGTATTCAGCAAACTCAGTCTTATCTTCTTGTCCTTCATCATTAACCCAATCTAGCCAGCTCCTTGAACTGAAGAGCCACTTGGGTGTCCTTCTCCCTCAAAGAAAATTGTTATTAGTCCACCCATTTATTATCAATCCCACCAAATGATTCTTCATAGACTTCTACTGTGAACCAGGCAATGTTTCCAGCACAGAGAGTGCATGAATTAAGAAAAATGGGCCAAATCCCATGCCCTCCCTACTGAAGGAGACAGAAAGTAAACAAGATAAGTCAGTAGTGTGGCAAATTCACACTAAGAAGGAAAAAATGATCTAGAAAGGGAATAGATACTGGAAAATGAAAGTGTAGATAAAATGACTTAGACAGGGCATGAGGATGATGTCTCAGAGGAAGAGTTGTAGCAGTCAGGAAGTTTATCATAGTGATCAGAAGAAGCAATTGAGACTAAAGGAATGGCCAATGCAAAGGCCCTGAGTGAGGAATAGGGTAGAGGTGTTCAAAGAATACTAGGAATGAGAAAGTCTGGTAACAAGGACCAGCTGTATAAGGCATTATAATTACAAAAATAAGTTGATATTTACATATAATGTTGATATTTACTGCATGCTATTGGAAACAGTAGAGTGCCAATTTCACAGGCTCACTTTGACAGCTTTTCAAGGAATAACTAAATACAGAATGGGGAGGCAAGTAATGTGGGATGCTCCTAATGCAGCTATTGCAATCATCTATCTGAGGAAGATGATGCCTTGGATCTGGGGTTTTCCAACTTTTTCCACCAGCAAGAACAATATTGGTCTGTGGATTGAGGATGGAAAATCACTGGTTTAGTATCTTGGTGGGGTAGTGAGAACTCAAATTAGGAATCTGACCTGAAGGTAGAGCAATAGAATATCACAGCCAGGCTAGAAAGGAAGTATAAGAAAAACAAAGGGAAAACAATGCAAACAATGCAATATGTTCATATAAGCTAGACGAGATTCATTTGCAAGTCTTCTGAATTGAGAGGGCTTTTACATCTGTGAGACGCAGCCTTATTCCAGGGAATGAGAACCAAATCAAAACCCTCCTTCAATTTATGACTTGAAGACCAACCTTCAGGTTTTAAAGAGAAGGGAGAGCAATGTCCATGGAAGGGAAGGATCACTGCTGAGAGAGATATGCTCAGGTTTTAGATGGAAGATTAACTGAAATGGAGTGGTATTGTCTGGTAATGCCTCTGAAGAGCATAAGGTATCTTTAGGCCCTTTAAAGGACAAAGGTGTCTTTCAGGCCTTCGTGGGGAAACGTATGCCAGGAAGACAGTCCAGCAAGTGTGAAGATAGGAAAGGGGTCACAGATCATGGACTTGGAGCCAAAACACTGTGGAAGAGCAGAGGATCCGGTGGGGAGAAAGGTGATAGGCAGCCTTGGAGGCCATAGGAGTATTGTGACCTTGGTCCAGATTGGGAATGATGGAGATGCACATGGTAGGGTCACTTCAAGGCTTTTCTCATAAGATCATCATCCGTGTCACTGTCTCCACAATCTTGGATTTGTATCATGAACCCAGGTTCATGTGGAGTGTACTGGGGCAAAGTTATTCATTGTAAAGAAGAACCTGCCCTTGACTTTCTACTCATGTTGTCATAAGTCATCACCCAGAAAATTTAGGTGAATGGTAGGCACCGCCGTAGTCCCCACTGACCTTACCATCTTTTTTTTTAATTTGTGTAATTCCACTCATGACACTCATGCCATGGTGGTATGGCCTGGCCACGTGGTTTCCACACCACATGCATAACTCTGTCTGGTTCATGACACCATAAGTGTCCCAAAACTAGAGACATGCTTATCCAGAGCAATGACATACTCAAGGGATAGAGAAGGTGGCTTTTAATACATGGTGCTGCTGCAGCATTTTATGACATTATCCATCTAACCCTGGCCTCCAGTCAACACATGGAAAGGTTGTGACTAGCTCTGTTATCTTCTAGAGGTCTCAAAGGTATGTGGTTCAAGTTCAAAGTCAATGGGTGTCTCTAGGGGGAAGCCTGCATTTGAACCCCGATCTGCATGTGCCTGCCTGATGCAGTGCTTCCCAGCAAGAATCCCCAACCCCCACCCTGCCAAGAGCACATCCTTGGCAGGGCAGCTGTTGATTAGACAAATTGTCTAAGTGGTTCTCACACCTCATCCACAGTTGTCCTTTCCTTGACATACTGTGGATGGAATTTAAATATTGTCTTTCAAATCAATGCTCACTTTATTAGCAGGAAGCATTTAGAATGAGACATTATAGCATCACGGGTGCTTTTAGTATTGGTCCTTAATAAATGTTTGATACTGCAAGTGGTTATGAGTCCACAGTGTGGGGATGGTCCCACTTGTTCCCTCCTCTGTTCTCTCTGCCATAAAATTAACTGGGGTACTCATTAGCAGACTTATCACTTATCCTTCTTTTAACTGGCATGATGCCAGAAAAATAAAATAAGCATTTCAGAGGAATTACAGGAGGGTTTTGAATGAGAGCGAAGTGGAACAGAAAGAGCAGTCCTTTCCACACGCTTGTTATCACGACTCAGGTCTCAAAGCATGCCGGTGAGTGGCATGGCTATAGCTGGGAGCAGAATTTCTTATTTATATGCTCTCTAGGAGAGGGATTATGCATCTGGCTCCCCATGTGTCTTTCCCTGGCTGGGGTGGTGATATTTAAAGAGGCCTTTCTGTGTATATCTTAGTCTTACCCCAAACAGCTGGGTGCCTAGATCTTGCTTTCAGGCTTTGGCCCAATAACCAGTGGATCCTTTTCCGCACAGGATGGAGAACTTCTAGAAGAGCACAGAGGAGTTCTTCTAGGCTGGCAGAGACTCTCCAAGTGGAAGATGAGCACAGGAGAGTATGAGATGCCTAACAGTGCTGAGGGCACAGACAATGATATGTGGGATAGTAGGAGGAGTGTCAAAGTGAAATAAATACAGTGAGACAGTCTGGCATCTATGGGGGCTAGGGAGTGTGATCCTAGGCCTATGTAGCAGAAAATAATGACTACTTTGCTTGCTAAGTTTCTTGTCTTGCACATGTTCAACACTCACCTATATGGGGGCCCAAGGTAAACAGTATCAATTGAAGGAACATAACCCACTGCCTTTAATATTTTCAAGCTATGATTCCAGTTCACCAACTGCTGAATATATTTTGTCATTCCTTTTGACAGATACACTTAGATAATGAAGCCCAATTTGGATTCTGAGTTCTCATACATACTTCATAACATGAGGAGATCCCAGCTCAGCCATCCTGAGTGAGGAGGCACAGACACAGTATAAGTTTGACTATATTGAGAGAGGACAGATACATTTGTGAGACCCTTTTGGGAACCCTAGTCAGCTTGACCATTCTTTAGTTTAAGAGACCCATTTTGCATTTTGGATGGAGAAACATTTATTGGTCTTGGGAGAAGGCATGTCTTCTAGATCATCATAAGGAAAGGTGGATATGGTAGAAGTCCATACCATCATACACAGCCCGCTCACCAGATCCAGGGGCAGAAATAGTATTTAAACTTGGTTCTGGGGTTGGAGAGATAACATAGTGGTAGGGCATTTGCCTCGCATACAGTTGACATGAAACAAACCTGGGTTTGATTCTGGCATCCCAGATTATCTCCCAAGCCTTCCAGGAGCGATTTCTGAGCACAGAGCCAGGAGTGGCCCTGAGTGCCACTGGGTGTGATCCAAAAGCCAAAAAGAAAAAGAGTAGAAAAAATAAACTAAAAAAAAAAAACAACCCGAAAAGAATAAACTCAGGTTCTGTAAGTGCTCAATAGTAGCATAAAATCCTAGAGTAGAGAGAACCCAGCAACCTCCCTCTCATTTACAACCCATGTTATAGACACAAACAGAGATTCAGAGAGGTGAAGCCTCTCATGAGAAAGGGATATACATCCCAGGTAAAAGGCATGGCTGCCTGCCCTGTGGCCTTCTCCCCACTACACTCTGCCTTCTTCCACCCTGTCCTCCTCACAGAAAGGATGGGGCTGTGTGTCTCTGCTGGAGACATGTGTCTTGTGACTTACCGTGTGTTCGAATGCCAAGCAGAGATGCCTTCTCCCATCTGTGTATCTTACTGCCAGAAGCCTCAGCAGTGGCAGGCACTCCAATTAGCCTCTGAATCATGTTTGTTGTCTTCAAATATTTATATCCAACCACTTCCCACCTGCTAGAAGAAAATCTTAACCACATCTCCAGTTTTTTACCATCTCAGCCCAAAGCAGTATGCTTGGCATTTGAGTTGGTGGTGGCATTAGGCGCTGGCACTAAGCACATAGGTATTCCTGGTCAGATGGAGATGGTACAAATGGTGCCAGAATCCAAAGCACCATCATCCTTACACTCAGAGCTGATTACTACTGACAGTGGCACCTTATTCCACCTGCCTGACAGACTATTTGCAATTCTATTTATATCTCTTAGCAGGTTCACCTTTCTGGCCTGGGATTGGGGGGCCCTCCCAGGAGAGAACAGTGCAGGCAACCTTCCTGGTAATAGAGATAACTGAAGCACCTTGTGCTGCAAGTTATATGGGCATCTTTCTTCATCAGTCATTGTCATCAGTGCCACATCATCACCAACAACATCACCATCACTTTTCACCCGAAGGCAATATGATGAAAGTGGCACAGTTTATGTCAAAGCCAGGGTTTGTGTCTTCGTAGTATTGTTGCCTCATAATTTAACTAAAAGTTTTCTCGACTTATTTAGCCTATTGCTCCCTTTTCAGAAAGTTAAATTACTCACTCGCCCAGAAGCTTCCCCACAAGATCATGATAGACAGAGAAGCATGGGGCAGGATGAGGAATCACTCCTTTCCTTGCCTTGCTCCTATTTTGTGCATCTCCTGTAGTCCTGCAGCTGAATTCCCACTTTGTGTCCTATGAGGGTGCATGATGAGGACAGTCACCCTGGAACGGGAGTGTGAGAGAGAGGTTGGGCAAGCCTCTGCCCCTCGTACTGAGTTGCCCAACCTTGGGCAAGAGAGGTGACTTCTGTGCCTTGATTTCTCTTTCTGTGTCAGGAAAACAATCTTGAGTCTTTCTATGTCCCACAATCATTTTCAATGACTGAGCAATAGGGTCTGTCTTCTCTAAGAGGCTACAGCCACTCCTGATAACAGGCGCATTTTTTTTTTCATGTATAAATGTCAGTAATGGAGTGGAGCACTAGTACAGCAGGTAGAGCACTTGCCTTGTATGTGGCTGACCCAGGTTCTATCCCCAGCACCCCAGATGGTTCCCCCGAGCCCTACCAAGTGTGATCTCTGAGCACAGAACCAGGACATGTCTGGGTATGGTTCACAGAACCTGAACATATCTGGGTATGCCCCTCTCAGTTTTTTTGATAATCAGTGTGCACTACTAGAGTGGAAAAACTAATGACTGAGAAGGAAGCTGATCCCTAGGCCAGTGGTCGGCAAGCCGCGGCTCGAGAGCCACATGCGGCTCTTTACACTTTTTGTTTTGTTTTGGTTTTTGGGCCACACCCATTTGATGCTCAGGGGTTACTTCTGGCTAAGCACTCAGAAATCGCCCCTGGCTTGGTGGGACCATATAAGACGCCGGGGGATTGAACCACGGTCCTTCCTTGGCTAGCGCTTGCAAGGTAGACACCTTACTTCTAGTGCCACCTCACCAGTCCCTCTTTACACTTTTTAATGAAGCTCTTCTGTGTGTCGGGCGACCGCTTCAGGAGTCAGGACTCTGCTCCTAGACTCTTGTCAGTGCATGCCCTGTGTGGCTCTCAAAATAAATTTCAATCGTGGTTTTGGTGAGATTTGGCTCAGTTGAAAAAAAAAGATTGCCAACCACTGCCCTAGATGATCATCCTTCACCACCACATTGTGTGATGACATCACGGTCAACATGTAGTTCCACAGAAATCCATCCTCATCCTAAATGATCTGGTATCCTCTGATCACCCCCATTTTACAGTGAGAACTCCAAGGTCTAGGGAACCAGAGATTTAGTACAGCAATTTGTCTCCTGCCTTGCAAGCACCTGAGCCTAGTTCAGTCCTGAGATCCCCTATCTCACATAGCCCCTGGATCATCTCTGAATGTAGGACGGGAGGTTCCCATCCAGTACGCAGCATGACCTTGAAGGCCACCAATACTGTGGTGATCTGGAAATTTTATGTTGTTTCAGGGCCTAAGCAGCATCAAACTTTGCTTTAACCCACTAGTTCAATTGGCCAAGAATTACTAGATGAGGTCCCAGACTCTCCTGAACACTGCTAGGGAGGTGTCCTTCATCTATTAAAAAAGTGAAAAAGGATGCGGTGACCAGGAGAGGACAGAGGAGGGGTCCCAAGTTCACTGGGACAGAGTGGTAACAAGGCCATTCTCACTCCTCATCTGCTAGATTCTAAATCAGCTCCCTGATTTTTCTCCCCATACTGCTGTCTTTTAGGTCTCCAGGCTGAGAGGTGCTACTTTGTGCCAGCTGCCTCTGCTTGGGAAGGTTTGGAGTTGGCGCTGACATCTCACTTTTTAAAAGTTTCTTTCCATTTGAATAAATAATATGTCACAATTCAAGCAAGCCAGCTGAATAATAATTTGTCAAGCCAGAGCCCAACTTAGCATGTTCCCACACCCAATTTCCTACCTCCTACCTCTCTTTCCGAGGCTGGGCTTCACACATCCACAGAGTTCCAGATATTTCTGCTGGGGCACTGTCATCTTTCCCTGAGAAGTGGCAAACACAACGAAGTCTCCTCCAAAGTTTCCCACCCAGCCTGCTGGTCTCAGCATGATGCTGGGGGATCTGGGGGCAGAGCAAGGTTATGTATGATAACCATCAGGACACCACAGAGTCACTCTTGAAACTGGATGACTCTTCCCTTTTGTTCCTTAAAGCTAGGCTTTCAGCTTCAGGCTAAATTTTGCAGGGTGAATAGGGGTATAAATATAGTCTTTAAAGTTAGCACCCATAGCCCCCAAGAAATATGACTTGTACCCAATCTAATCTAAACACTTTGAGGTTTAGGTTTGTACAAAATAAAAATGATCATTACTTTTCATCGAAGAGTGCTTTCCATCAAAGAGCCTATTGCATTTTTCTGATTCCCCAGGGTGTAACTGAAAAGGGAACACTAAGAGAAATAAGTGAGCAGGAGAAAGAGTTCTGATGGTGAACCAGAGCAAAGTACACTTATCTTCAACTCAGCTAATCCAGTTCAATCCTTAGCACCCCATATGATTCCTCAGGTGTTATCCCTAAGTGCAGAGTCAGGAGCAATCTCTGAACACTGCTAGGGGTGGCTCCAAAACCTAAAAGAAAGACCTGATGGTCTCCTGTGCTCTGGAATTGAGAGGAACCAAGCATGGGAACAAAGTCAAATAGAAGCAAACCATGTTCATGAAACCATGAACATCTCCCAGTATGATATTGGAAAAGGGAATGGAAAGTTGAGCCAAAGCCAGAGGAACACTATAGGGCTAGAGTGTGGAATATTGGCACTAAGGTGATGTGGGCTATGGAAACATATTTTGAAGAGAGGAGAAACTGTGCCCCTAAAGCACAAAGTCATGTGATATCAATTTTTCATAATAAAAAATAAATCCACTACCTCATATGTCAATTTCTCCCCTCTCCCAAGAAATAATATTTTAGAGAAGCTCTATGTGCAAATTCCCATGTATTGAAATTGGTTCTGACACAGTCGTCCCCTGTATAACCACAAGGAGTCCACAACACTCTTTTCCTTTCCACCACAATTCTGAGACTCATAAAATCCAGCATTGTTTAGAGAGTTGGGACAGGGAATTAGGTGAATGCAAATCACAGTGACATTCAGTGAGGCAAACTGTTTCTGCCTAAATAATTGGTGGGAGTCCTTCATGGCACCCCTGGCTAAAGACTTCTACCCCAGCATGGTGAGTCTTTTTGGAGGGAGCAGATAATATTACCCATTTGTGTAATCTTTTATTAAAAAGCCAGTTTCATAGACACTGAAAATAAAGTGGTGATTGTCAAGGGCTACAGACAGAGAGAAATTGGGTCCTAAAGGCCAGTGAGTATAAATAATCTGTAAGAAAAAAAGTGTAAGATCTGGGGCTGGAGCAATAGTATAGAAAATAGGGTGCTTACTTTACATATACTAACCAGGTTTAAGAACTGATTCCCATATGATCTCCTGAACCCACCAGAAATGATCCCTAAACACAAAAAGACACCACTAATTTAGTAGTAGTAATAATAATATAATAAATGAGAAAGACAAACAGTATAAGTTCTAAAGATCAGACATGATCTTTATAGCATGACTATATGTCTATATATATTTAATAAGTAAATTGTAGACTTACCAGTTGATGAGATGATGTGAATAATGTTGAATAATCTTACCACACATGCACAAGAGTTAATTATGTGATGTGATTGATGCTTTAAAGATCTTGATCTTGTTAATGATCACACCATGATCATTCCTCACTTGCCTGACCCTTGTCCAAAATTTATATATAATAATAGAGCTAATTAAATTATTCTTCAATCACTCTTTTATAGATCTATTTCCAGCTATGGTTCTCCAAAGATTTTTTTTAAATATCAAGAATTTATTTATTTTACTTTTAAAATACATTTAGCTTCTAAAGGAGCATTACAAAGAGAAATTTACTCACAGTGAGCCTTAGAATGAACTCCCCAGAAGAAGACCTTGACACAAGGGTCAACCTATTGGTGAGAGTAGTTTATTTTCAAGTATTTGCAGGAAGAATCAGGAGTGAAATGGGACCTGGAAGATAGCCAAGCTAAATCTACAAGTCCCCAAGCTGGAAATTCAGCTGAGTGCCCAGGGGGGTGTTCTGGAAATAGTGTGGAACCTACAAGCATGGCCCTGGGCGAGTATTGCCACTGGGGAACATGTCAGAAATGCACAAATCAGCCCAGCCCTGAGCTCCAAGCCAAATGCAGAAGTCCTGTTTGCTGCTCACCATCACATCGCAGATGTGTTCCAGGAAGCAAGCAAGGAAGCAGGAATGTTTATATAACCTGCATCTGCCAGTCTCTGGTTAAGGGCTGCTTCCTGGGCAGGGCAGATGAGTACTATCAATACCTTGCTCCTTCCCACTTTCCCTTTGTAGGTCACAGATTGTAACATTACTGGGACCTTTCTTAGGACCCTTTCCCTTAACAAACAAAATGTCTGTTGGACTGAAATCAAGGCAAGAGGCCAAGTACAAGGAAGTATAGAAGGTTCCTGAAGCATGAGAGCAGATCACTGAAGGGTTCAATGCCCCAGCCAATCCAGGACAGACCTGTCTATGTCCTTCAGCTCAGATCAATTGGCCATGAGCAAAAGAGGGTAATAAGATTGTGAAAAAGTAGCCCCACCACCAACTAAGTCCCCAAACTTCAGAGTCATCATTGGATACATTGCATTTTATTCCTGATATTTCTTGGTTGTTAAAAAGGGGCTCAAATAAAGTGGCATGTATTATCTTTTTTATTTTTTATTAATAATTTTTATTTTTACCAAAGTGGATTGCAAATCATTCACAGTAGTATTTTAGGTACATAGTGACATTGAATCAGGGGCATTCCCACCACCAATGTTGTCCTCCCTCCACCCATGTTCCCAGCATGCATCCCATATTGCCCTGCCTTTCCCCCCCCCCCAGGCTCTAGTATAAGTGGTCCCTTCTGTGTCCAGCTTGTTGTAGATTGGGTATCGATTCTGTTATGGTTGACTTTGGATTTGGTGTTTAAGTATGATCATTTTTTATTTCTACTCATTATTAATATGACTGTTTGGTCTTGGTGCCCTCCATTATTTCTCACTCAATTTGTAAGGCAGAACAAGATGGTTCAAGTTATGGGGTTCTGTTTGAAGTTAAGAAAAAAAGATAGGGGCCTGGAAGATGGCATGGAGGCAAGGCATTTGCCTTTCATGCAAAAGGTCATCGGTTCGAATCCCGGTGCCCCATATGGTCCCCCATGCCTGCCAGAAGCAATTTCTGAGCATGGAGCCAGGAGTAACCTCTGAGCACTGCCGGGTGTGACCCAAAAACAAAAAAAAAAGAAAGAAAAGAAAAAGAAAAAGAAAAAAAGATAAATAAAATGAAAAGGAAAAAAGAGGAGGGCAAAAATTCAAACAAGCAAAAAAAAAAAAAAAACGGGAGGAGTCCTCATTTAAATAAAATGTCTCACATAGTTGTTTGACATAGTTGACCAAAATATATTTATTTTCAATTAAGTGAGAGCAAAGTTATTTAAAAAGAGTATAAAGAAGAAAAGGAAAGCAAGAGAAGGAAATTTAAAGGAAAGTAAAGTAAAAGATAAAAAGTTCAGTAGCAAGCACATTTGTAAAAATTATTGTATCTCCAGTGAAGTCATTTATACACTGGCAGAAGGTTTAGTACGCTCTTGTTAGCTGTCCATTCTGTTAGATTGGTGTGTTCCTATAGGGACAAGAGCATCAAACAAATTAGTTTGTCCAGAAACTCAAAGCATTATTAATGATACTGCAGCTATTAGGGGTGTGTTCTAAGCTTCCAAGCCTACCCTGGAAAAAAGGATGTTTTGGGGGAGAGTGCCTGCACTCTTCAATTACCAGTGTGTCTGAAGTTTGGTCAGATTGGTTTCAAAGAGAATTGTAGAGAGGTGGTGAGGTAGAGCCAAAGGCAAAGCCGTGATTTGGGATGATGGATGCAACAGGCGTGGCTTCAGTAAAGCAGGGCAGGGACTTGGTCCTGCCCTCTCCTCCCAAGATTGCCAGCTTTCTGCTGCATGGCCAATGTACCCATGATATTTCATGACTTGGTTTAAATATTTTTCTTTTTCATGTTCTTTTTTTTTATAATTTTTATTGTGACCAAAGTGAATTACGAATTTTTCACAGTAATATTTAAGGTATAGAGTGACAATGGATCAAGGGCGTTCCAACCACACTTGTCCTCCCTCCACTTCTGTTCCCAGCATTCATCCCATATCTCCCTCTTTTGCTCTCCCCGCTGACTGCTAATATAACTGATCTCCTCTATGTACAGCTTGTTGTAGATTGGTTATCAATTCTGTTGTCATTGACTTTGGGTTTGGTGTTTAAGTCTGATCATTTTTATTTCTACTCAATGTTCATTTTACTGCTTGGTCCTGATACTATCCATTTTCCCCTCAATTTATGAGGCAGGACAATATGATTCAAGTTATGTGGTTCTGTTCAAAAGAAAAAAGAAAAAAAGAAAAGAAATGGGAGGAGTTCATCTAGAGGTCATAAATATCCATTTAAAAGAAGAAAAAAGGAAAAAAGAAGAAAAACATAACAAAAGCCAAACAAAAACAAAACTAAACAAATAACCAAAACCAGAAACTACCAAAAGGCACCATAACAACAAAGCCAACAATCAAACAATAGCCACAAGACCGAAAAAAAAAAATGAAGGAGTGCTGGCAAGGTTTTGGGGGTGGGGGGGCTGTTTGTTTGCTTGTTTGTTTTGTGTGTTTTTGCATAGGCACAGTAAATATTGGGAAAATTAGAAAGGGAATTCCCTTGGCCTAAGAGATACAAGGTTTCTTCACCCTTGAAGCATATGTCATGGGAATAACTATAGGCTCCGTACTGCTCATTTTCACACCTCAAGGCCTTTATGGTGCCAGGAAACTTTCTGCTCAGTGTGGATGATAAAATCAGGCCTCTGTAACTAGAGATCTTGGTATTTGCACAGGTCATAGGATGAAACCTATTATAAAAGACTGATTACAACAACAGTGATGGAACAGGACTTCTTTACAGTTCTAGAAATCCTGTTCCATCACTGTTGTTGCAATCAGTCTCTTATAATTGGTGGTCTTGGTTTTTGCACAGATCCTAGGGAAAAGTCTAGGATAGAGTCTTTCATTATGTTTCCAGAAGTTCTGCTCAGTCACAATTGTCAAAGTCAGATCTCTGAAATTAGAGATCTTAGTTTTGTAGAACTCCTATGCAAAAGCCTAGGCTAGGGTATTTCTTATTGATCCCAAGATAAGTTCTGCCCAGTCATGGTTGTAAAAGTCAGTCTTCTGTATTTAGCAATCTTGGTTTTTGCATAGATCAAAGGATGACGTGTCTTCTGATTTCATCTTACCATTAGGTGATGAGATAGGACAATCAGCTCTTAGTTCAAGTTGTTGCCACTTTCTTATTGTCACGATGTCATATCAAAACTGGTGCAAGTTGGTGCAAGAGCAGTATTAGGAATTTCCCAGGGGGTATTTGATTTCTGGTGCTGTTGCAGGGAACTGTGTCAGTTCTATGTCTAGGATATAGGACTCAGGTCGCTGCCTGATCACATGGAGTCTAAGTTGGGTCCAATGACACATGTTCAGGGTGGGAGGTGCCACTCTATTGTAAAATGTATGGGTTCTTATCCCTAGTAGATAAGAGTTTGTTTCTATACATAAAATTTCCCCCCTTTTAGTATGCCTTTGCAAAAAATGAATGGTGCCATATTATATTGCCATTGCATTTGGGGATACGAATGTCAGGCTACATGGCCTCTGTTATTGGTTACAAGGTTGGTCATAATATAGTTTTTTTTCCACAGATAAAAATGTTCATGATTGATGGGACCAGAGCAGTGGTGCAAGCAGTAGGGTGTTTGCCTTGCACAACCTAGGACAGACCATGGTTTGATCTCCGAGTCCCATATGGTTCCCCATCCAGGAGCGATTTCTGAGTGCATAGCCAAGAGTGACCCATAAGCATCACTGGGTGTGGCCCAAACACCAAAAAAAATATTCATTATTGAGTTATAGTCATACAATGTATAGCAACCTTCACCAGTGCACATTTCCCACTACCAATATTAACAATTTCCCTCTCACCCTCCTTAAAGCCCTCTTTCCTCCCACCTACCCTCTCCCACCTGCCTTTGGGGTATTTTACTTCTCTCTCACTCACTCTATCCCCTCTCTTTTCTTTTGTGACACTGTGGTTTGTACTACTGCAAATGAAGGGGTGCCATGAATATCCTTTCCATAATAAACCTTTTCTACTCTAATTGCACTCTCCACTCTTTGTGGCAAGCTACCTACCATGGAATGGTGGAATGGTTCTCCTGATTTTTATCTCTATTGTCTCTGGATATCATCCCCACACTGTCTTTTATTTTCCTTATATCCCAGTGATGAGTGAGATTATCTATGTTTCTCCCCATCCCCCTGACTCATTTTGCTCAGCATATTACTCTCCATGTCATCTATGTGTAAAGAAAATTCATAACATTATTCTTCTAATAGCTTCATAGTATTCAATTGTATAAATATTCCACAGTTTCTTTAGCCACTCATCTCTTGTCAGGCACCTGGGTTGCTTCCAGATGGGTTTTGAGTGAATCATTTCTCCCATTTGATAGGTAGCCTTTTTATACTAGTTATTGTTTCCTTCGAAGTGCAGAATCTTCTTCGTTTAATGCAGTGTCGTTTGTTTATTTCTGCTTCCACTTGTATGGACAATGGTGTTTCCTCCTTGAAGACGCCTTTAGTTTCAATATAATGGAGTGTTTTGTCTATGTTTTTCTCTAGGTTTCCATGTCTTTTGAGAAGAGAGTGGATCTATAGAGCTGGCCTGGTGTGAACAGGATGACTGAATTTGTGGGTGTGTTTATGGCTGTCAGGCTTCCCAAAAGAAGAAGATGTGGGGTAAAGGTGCTTGGTCACTTGGTCCAAAAAGCCCAGGTGATATCAGCCCAAATATCAGTGTACCTGAAGTTTGGTCAGATCGGTTTCCCCAAAGAGAATCAGAAAGCTGATGAGGTAATGGAATTAGTGATTCTGGGATTCAGCAAGCATGGCTTTGGTGGGACAGGGGTTTGGCCTTCCCTCTCCTCCTGAGATTGCCAGCTTTCTGTTGCATGAGCCAGTGTGCTATGATTTTTCACAGCTTGCTTTACATATCTTTTAAGATGAGAGTGAATCAATAGAGCTGGCCCAGTATGAACATAGCCAGCATCACCTTCTTAAATGAACAGGTCAAATATCTTCATCATTAGAACATTGACAGGGAAATGGTACTATAAGGACTTTGGGGTGAGTTAATTCTATCAATGGGTTAATCATGTCCACCACAAACCTATGGTTAAGATGTTATTCAGCAAATTCATATCCCATGCCATTCTGGTGAATGACCCTCTTAAATAAAGACTTATGGGGGCTGAGATGGAAGGGAAGCATATATATTTCCACTTAATAGAAAATAATTCTAGTGACTCTCATAACCAAGTATATGTGTATATGTTTTTAAATTTATTTCTTTTCTAGGACAATAATGCCAGAAAATTTGACTATGCTTTGAACCTGTAAAGTAATACCTTAAGTCAGAGAGATAGTACAGAGTCTGGGCCTTTGCCTGGCACACAACTGACTTTGAGCCCCAGACCACATATGGTCCCCTGAGCAGCTCCAGGGGTATTCTCTGGGCACATAATCAGGAGTAAGCACTGAGCACAGCCAGGCATGACTCCCTATGTCCCCTCAAAATATTAACGTATGAGAAATTACTGAGAAATAACACCAGCTTTCTTGTTTTAACTCTTGCAATCAAATTATGCTATAAAATAGCATAGATCTAGGAATCAACCTTTACATGGTTGTGGTTGATTTATTATCACAAGATCTGGGGCCCGGGAGATAGCATGGAGGTAAGGCGTTTGCCTTTCATGCAAAAAGTCATCGGTTCGAATCCCGGTGCCCCATATGGTCCCCCGTGCCTGCCAGGAGCAATTTCTGAGCATGGAGCCAGAAGTAACCCCTGAGCGCTGCCGGGTGTGACCCAAAAAAAAAAACCAAAAAAAAAAAATAACAAGATCTGAATTTTGGCATGCCTACAGAGTGGGGCCTAGAAGTAGCCACATCACCAGTACATCTAGTATATCCAGTACACTCCAGAAGAGGCAGAATATCACTTCAGTAGCAGAAAGACCACATCACTTGATCCCACTCACAGCTTCATCCTTTGTAAATATGCCCAAACACTTTTACATTAGCTTGGAGGCAATGCTTTGGGATCACCAGCGCTGCACTTGCCAGTACTCAGGAAGACATGTAGTACTGAATTGAACTCAAAACCCTCACTTACCACTCACAGGACCTCATCCACTGACATAGCTCCCACGTACACACCCAATTATTTTGTCAGTCTATGGATTGATGTGTAGTGTCAGCCAATAACATAGCTTAAGCTGAAGAAGAAGAAAAGGGGAAGGGGGGCTGAATAGATCATTCAATACTTTTCTTGCATGAAGACAGCCTATGCTTAATTCCTAACACACCGTATTTTTCACCCCACCTTGTCTAAATTCCACTAGAGTGATTCCTGTGCACAGAGCCATGGATAATTCCCAAGTACCAATCCCCAAGCACCCCAATATGAATGTGGTCCAAAAATAAAAATAAAATTAAAGGCAGGGGAGTAAAAAGAAGAAAATAAAAATAAAATAGTCTTTCATAGCACAGTGAAAAGTAGCTCCTTAGAATGTAATCCTTATAGTAACCTTGGGGTTACTCTATACATATACATATATGTATATAGTTCTCCTCCTGAATCAGGCACTAATCCCCGAATCAAAATTCTGATTCAGGGAAAGGCCTCTAGCACAATTCTGGTCAGTGAGTTATAAAGGGAAGTTAATAAGAATATTCTCAGGTGGGGTGATACCACTCCTGTCCTCAGCTCATTTCTTTCCTGCAGGAAGAACAGAGCATTTGTGCCATTGACCTAGAACAAGCACTCAAAGTCACCTAGGGGGGTTGCCTGAGGACTAAGTCAGCACTGTGAGGAGGAGAGGAAGAACCTTGCATGATATCCAACCCAAACTTGAGTTGATTCATCACTTGTTTCTTCTTCTGCATCGTTTTACTTTTCTTCTTGTTTTAGTATTTTATGACTATTGATAGATGATTGTGATCGCAAAATATGCACATATGCAGTGTCTAATCTGAGCATTGATAAATATCTACTTGTATAAATTGACACAATCAGAAAAATAGATATTTCTGTTACCATCCAAAGTTCACTTCTTACATTCTGTTGTCATCTGTATGCCCTTCCATCTTTTTCCCTAAAGACCCCCTGATCTGGTTTCTGTCATTCATAAAACATTAATTATCATTTTCTAGAATTGCATAGTAATTCATTCATATAATTTGAGCATCAGAATTTTGAGATTTCTCTATATTGCTAAATGTGTGACCTTACTAGTTTTGGTAGCTTTGTTAGAAATGTTCTACCATATTCTCCACATATGATTGTTTTATCTGTAAAGGAGGACTTTGCTTCTTCCTTGCCAGTTTGCTCACTTTTAGTTTTCTTGATATTTTGCACCATCAGGAACCCCCACTTCATTGTCCCCATACAAGTATTAAAGGCAGACATCCTTACTTTGTCCTTGATCTCAGGGCAAAATCATAGACACATTCACCACTCTGAAGCATTTTTTTTGGCTTTATGTATTTTGAAGCTCTGCTGTTTAGTGTCTAAACATTTATGATATCCTTTTAGTGAACTGGTTCCTTTTGTCATCTGTATTACACTGAAATCTACTTTGTCCTATTTTAATACAGAGACTATTTTTATTTTTATTAGTGTTTGATTAAATTTTTATATCTGTATGTTTAAAGGACTGTTTTACTGTGGACATTGGGGACAGCACACAGTCATGCATTGTTTAATGGTGTTTGGTTAGAACAGGTAGCATCTGTGACAGTGGCCTAACAGGAGCACTTGGTAGGCACACTGACTCAGTTTATATAACTACCATGTAGGACATTTGTACCTGGAAATTTACTCCTCAAAACTTATCCCCTTCTCTTCTTCCCAGGACTAGGATGATAATGTCTTTCTTCTTTATTCCAGTCTGACATCTCTACCCCCACTTGAGTTGTTAGCTTAGTTTATTTAATAAGACCATTGATTGGACTTTAAACCTGTCCATCATTGCTTCTTAAGAATTGGTCTATCTGATCTCTGTTCCTTTTTCTCTTTGTCCAATCTTCTTTGGGTTCATTATTTTTTGTGATTCTAATTTATTGGCTTTTGCTTCTTCCTTATAAATCTTTTTATACTTAGTGGTTGTTCTGGAACTGATTTTCAATGTGGACACTCTTAGCATTTAGGGTTACCAATTACTTGGCATAAGAAGCTTTATTGTAGGGTATGGGATCATATATCTGGCCTTTGTTCCTTAGCTGCAAGTAGTCTTTCTCTCCCCATGTAACAGGCTGGTCAATCCTAGAAATAAAACTCTAGCTTACAGTAAATGTCTTCTGCTTATCACCACTCTCTTCAAGCCGATTTATTTATTTTAAGCCAATTTTATATCCCTTTTACGGATAGTATCAAAGTCTTACAAAAGTAAACTTTTAAAACATAATCCCTTAAAGAGATATTTTTGAACAAGAAAAATATTTTATATTTACTCCTGTTCCATCTATAAATTCAATTTCCATCTGGCATCATTTTATTTTCTACTTAAAGGAGTTACTTCAACATTTCATGAGGTAGTCATCTATGGGTGATGCTTTCTGTCATCATTTATATATTGAAAAATGTTTTGGATTATTCTTGTTTTAGAATATATTCACATAGAGAAAATCCTAGGCAAAAGTTACTTCCTTTCAACACCTCAGTATTATTGGTTCATTGTCTTCTTTCTTTTTGGTTTGGAGGTCACACCTTTGGTGTGGCTCTAAGCTCAGGGATCATTCCTACTGGTGTTTGGGAAACAATATAGAGTCCTGCAGATCAAATCCAGGTTGACTACATGCAAAATGAGTGTCCTATCCCCCTGTGCTATTGCTGTTGTACTGCTTTCTTGTCATTTTTTTTTAGATATCTGCTTTCTCTTATACTAGCCCCTTAAGTTTGGGGGCACACCTACCTTGGGTTTAAGAGACCATATGCAGTGACAAAATGGAAACCAATTTGGAAAGACAAATAAACAGTTTTGCTCCTGTATTATCTTACCCAGACCATCCTTTTATTTCCTTATGTTTGTTCTCTACACAATGCATCTTTTTCTCTGAATTTGTTTGAGGTGTTCTTTTTACCACTACTTTTAAGCAATTTGATTTGGCACACATTGAAGTATATTCTCAGAATTATTTATTGCATTATAGACTTGACAATTTTTTCTACATTTGAAAAGTTCTTCTAGGGCATTTCTCTCCCTTCCCTCATTGCTTCTCTGGCTCGATGATGCAACCATTGGATTATCTAATATAGTTTCACAAATCTTTCCTGCAGTTTGACTTTGTCCCCACTCCCTTTCATTTTAGTTAGCTCCTCTTACTGTATCTTCAGATTTATGAATCTTTTCTTCTTCAGGATCTGAGTACCAGCTGTTGTGTTTTTCATCTCCAAAATGTTGTACGTAGGTCCTCTTGATATGTTCCACATCTCTCCTTATGCTCACTTTCCTCTAACTTCTGCAACAAATGACCAATGTTTAAAACAGCTGTTTTCATTTTTCTAATGATCTGATCATCTGTCTCATTTGTGGGGGGGGCTGTTTTTATAGATTTAATTTTCTCTTTATTATAGGTCATAGTTCTCTGTTTTATTGCAGGCCTGATGATTTTTAATTGGAAGTCAGGCATTGTAAATTTTATGTTGCTAGGCATTATCATTTTTAAAATTTATTTAACTGTCTGGGGAACCTGTTCTGGGTTGCAGTTGAATTACTTGGAAACAATTTTGGTGTGTTAGAGCAAGGACCTGCATTTTCCATATACTTTACATGCAAAGTCTGACTCTTCTCCCTTTTTTGTTTCTGGGCCACACCATAAGTCAGAGCTGACTTCTGCTCTATGTTTAAGGTTAACTCATGACAGTGCTCAAGCAACCATATATGGTGCTGGAGACTAAACCTAGTTTGGCTCTATAGAAGACAGTTCCCTTCCCCACCATACACTATCTTCAGCCTCAGACCTTCCTTTTCTGTAAATGATATTCTATGTCTACATCCATTGATTTATAGGTCGGTATAGCTATTTTGTATGAAAACAGCAGCAAACTTAAGTAGTTAAGGCAATTTAATGATTTACAGAACCTAAAATATTGACTTTCTGGCCTTTTACAAAATGTTTGCCAACCTCAGCTCCACCTTAATGCTATTTTTGTTGTTTTACTTGTACCTATGCTATGAAGACTATAATACTTCATTATTTTTTATTGCTTAAAATAATCATAAAGCCTTGCTTTTTAAGCTTTGATAGAAAGGTCCAAACTAGCTCAGACTTATGGCTCATTTGTTTCCATACTGATGTAATACTCTTGCCAGGACTCTGCTTGATGCCTCAAGTATTGCAAAGTTGTTCTACTCTAGTGAAAGAAATATCTGGGTTTCCTGGCTCTGCTTGATCTCCAGGATTTTTCTGCTTCTGGTGTTTCTTTAGAGCATTCTTGGTAGTGTCCTCATTCATGCACATGCACTCATATATCTCTGTGAATCCCTCAAGACATGGGAAGACTTTCTGTAGCTTTCTAGAGTCCTCACTCTGAGCTCCTGTCCAATGATATCTCGCCATTTGAACTCCTAAATTTTCAATTCCGTCAACCTCAACCCAGAATGATGACCAGGTTCTATGAGAGGCACTGATTCCCCTACTTCCAGCTCTTTTGCAATGTGTACATTGTTCTAGAATATGGGACAATCATAGTGCTCTCCTTATTTGTTACTCTTCTCTAGGGGAGCACAAAGCTGCATTGCTGAGGTCTGAAAGCCATTTCTCAGCTTCCTTTGTAAGTTAAAGAACTCCTTTGTGTTTGACTTTGTGGAACTGGTTTGTACCAAACAATACAAATGACAATTCTAAATTCCAGTGAAGTCTCAGACCCCAAAAGTCTCAGACCCCAAATTTGTAGGAGAATTCTGGGCATTTCTGACATCCCCCAATTCTAGCCTCTTTTTCTCATAGGCAATATTTTTCTAGATGGATTTATTGCAGATGGAAAGATTTTATGAGGGATCTATCTGTAGGAGGAGGTATTCCTAGGTGTTAACAGAATGGTTGATGAGGTATTGAGCTTGGAGATGGAATATCTTGATTCTGTTTTTATACCATCTGGGTCACTAGGTAGCCAGGTGGATTGGGCAAGTTGTTTTAACCTGATGATATATCCATTCCTCCTCTCCAAAGTAATAAGGTCAGGCCACAGGACTCACTAATGGACTCTAACTGAGCACTGATGGATGCACCAGTTACCAGAGTAGACATTTCAAAGACAATGCTTCAACTCTTCAATAACCCTATAACATCATTCTTATTGTAATTAGTTTAAATAGACTGATCGGGAGGGTTTAAGGCTGAGCCCACATTGGCATGGCCAGGTGATGATAAATCTGGACATCAGGACAGCATTCTGAAGCTCTAGAGAAAGGCTCCTTCTTTCTCTGATCCACTGTGATTTTGCAAAATTATTAAGTACATAGGTTGGAAGGAAAATCTTGAAATCTTGTATGAACCCCAGGAAACAGCTTCAAGAGATGTGCTGAGAGGTATCTGCTATTCCATATCTGCTCTAAACAGTTCTTAATGTAAATCATGGATAAAATATTATTGTGGACACAATGTTTTTTTGTGTTCTACTCATTCAGATATTGGTATTAAAGCAGTGACACTGTGTATAGTCTTTTTAAAGCAAATTGTTTAAAACTACCTCTGCTACTGAAAACTTTGGGGGCTCTCCAGAGCTAAGGAAAATTTACTTGAAATCAACATCCTTTTTCTAAAATTAAGGACTCTCAAATTAAGCATTCCTTTTATGCATCAGCAACTTCTGAGTCTACAATTAATTATTGTAATGTTAAAGGTCTTTTATGTTTATGATACATGCTTGTGTTTCACAGGCCTATTATGAATTGTAATTTTTCATTAACTCCTCTCATATTCATTATTTGCACTCTATTATATCTTAGCTGATCATTTATATAACATTTGAAAGTAATAAAACTGTTTTTTCATTAAAATTGCTCTGTGAGTCCAACGTTTTGTGAAGGTTAGTAAAAACTATTTGGAGAAGTGGGTAAAGGAAGGTTAGCTTCAGAAAAACTTTTGAAAATCCAGACTCTAGTGAGGAGGTGGACCATTGAACTGAGAAGAAAAATAGGCTTCAAATCTTAACTTTATTGTTGGGTTCACCTCTATAACATCTATTTCTTTACTTGTAAAAAAAAAAAGGCACTATGAGAAAAGTAACTGCATCATATCAATGAAAGTTGTGGGATGTTCGAAGGAATGAACTATACACCCAAGAATCAATGAAAATTCCCTTATGTGCTCCTATATACATGATATATGGAACATTATTCTCCTTGAAGAAAAATTCAACAGGAAACTCTCACACCAATAAAGGTTTTGCTAGAAACCTGGGCAAGCAGGACAGGAGTGAATTTATGCCTCCTTCAATAGTAGCCTGTCATTATATACTTCACTTCATGAAGAGTGAAGAGCCTGCAACTTCTCCATCTAAATACAAAGGCTCAGGTAGAAAATGACAAGGATCTCAAGGAGATAATTTTCAAATTGCCACTATTTCCTCCGTTGCCATCTATATTGATGTTGTCTTGTCCATTATGACAGAGAGAGGTTTCTTGAATCTCAAGTATATGCTCTACACAGGCAGGGAAGAGACAGAGGCTCTGGAGAAGGGCATATCAAAATGATAACCAGATAATGTATACATTCTAATTATAACATGTAATTGAAACACTGATTTTCTTGACAGGATTAGAATCATGACTGGCACTCCTGGCAATCACGAACTGGCAAAAGTTTCAGAGCACAAAACAAGACTAATGGTGATGATGATGATGATGATGATAACAGAAAGCAGTGGTCTGAGTTTCTGCCCCATTGCACATCCCCTCTACTGCTTCATTCAGATCAAATAGAACATTTGGTTAGAAAGCATAGGAATCAGATCAAAACCCTGTCATGCACTTCCCCTAAAGGCCCCACCAACCTTCCAGAAAACTGTTGGTTGCTCTTACAAAACATGCACAGAATTCAGCTGCTTCTCTAGTCTTGTGGAATTAATCAGATCCCATTCAACTCAGGATGCACCTTGTTATTCATTGGTTGGAAACATCTTTTGTTTTTTTTTATTTATTATTATTATTATTGTTGTTGTTGTTGGTTTTTGGGTCACACCCGGCAGTACTCAGGGGTTATTCCTGGCTCCATGCTCAGAAATTGCTCCTGGCAGGCATGGGGGACCATATGGGCACCGGGATTCGAACCGATGACCTTTTGCATGAAAGGCAAACACCTTACCTCCATGCTATCTCCCGGGCCCCGGAAACATCTTTTGAATGTAGTACTTTGGATTGGTGTTTAGACCATTTAATCTCCACCTATGGGTGTGGTCTGATTCTTCCTAATAAATACCCTGGATCTCAGGAAAACACTCTTGCATTTCCAGACTTCCCACAGAGCTTCCTGCTTCTTAGGAGTGGAAGGCTTTCGTGTTGGAACTCCTGAACTCATTTTACCCTCTTTAGTGTGTGTGGATTATTTTCTACACTGGCATTTTCTTCTAGACCCTTGTCTCTCTCCAGTATCCTGGCTTTGGAACTTGAGGTCTGAATTAATATAGCCAGACTATGTCTTACTTCAAGGACATAGTCTCATGTCTCATGACTGTATCCTACACTGTCTTCCTGGGGTGCTCCCTGCAATGCCTTGAACCCATCACTTCTCAATGCAGGTATCATCCTGGGCTACTTTTCAAGCACAAAGAGCTTCTGTCACTTTATTGTTCAAAATGTTTAGACTTTCCCAATTTAATTAGACTATCCAAGTCTGTACAATTTAGTTACTCTTATCTACTACTCTAAGTTTCTTCCCCGAACCCCCAGTTTTGGTGGCTCTGTTGATTCCTGAAATTGATTTGGGGGCTTCTGCTAGTGGTGGTTTTCTTCTTTTCCACTGTTGTGTCTCTAGCATAGAGAATTCTATTTGGATCAATAAGTATGTGACTAATGCTGTGATCAAATCCACCATTTATCTTGAAGTAAATCAGTCTCCTCAAAAGCAATATGGTGATCATAGAAGTGATGTGTCTTTTTCGCAGGTGTGGGGAATTGAATGGTGTTGCTCTCAAATAAATATTTTCAAGACATTTTCAAGTCAGCCCCACTGGTATTTGTAAGCACAGCCTTATATGGCAATGGAAATGTAGTTGAGTAAAACACCTCGGCATGTATGTTTTCATCTTGGATACTAAGGGTGATATCTTGGAGAAAAATGAGAGTAGAATCTGAGATGGGGCTATGGAATACAGATGAGGGCTACATGGCCATAAACCAAGGGAAACTAGGAGCTACCAGAGGTGAGAGGACAGAAAGATGAAGCTCTGTTGTGTCCTTCAGTGAGACTGTGGCACAACTGAGTTTCAAACTCTAACTTTTAGCAACTATAAAAGGCTGAACATCTGTTGTTAAGTCTCCGAATTGATAAACATTAGTTGCATCAGCTCTAGGATTTTTTTCCTTTATTTAAACACCGTGATTACAAATATGATTATAGTTGTATGATTACAGTCATGTACAGAACACCCCCCTTCACCAATACAACATTCCCACCACCAATTTCCCAGATCTAGGATTTTAATGTAGTCTGTTTTTGAGAGGGTTTAATGATCAAATCTCTATGTATAGATATTTTTATAAGTAGTCTTAGCTATTAGTGCTGTCTAACTGTACAGCCAATGAAACCAAAGGACAAATGCCATACCCTGGAGCTCACAGCATCTACATGTGGTTGAAGGATTGGGACATTAATACATGGCACCATTAATACATAGGTTACCTGGCTTCAGGTTTCTTTTGGTATGGGAGGAGTGGTGATAGAAAGCCTCCTAACAAGTGGTACTCAGGAGGCTGTATGGCCACACTTGCCAATATTCAGGATATGTAAGTTTCCATGTGCTGAGCTCAAGGTTGTAGTGCTACTATGGCCATGAGGTACTCAGGGTTTTCTGGGGGCTATTCCTGGCCAGGTTTGGAGGTCCCAAGAGCTATACCAGGTGATACTCATGAGGGCATGTATCAAACTGCACTTGAATTATTCCATATCAGTTATCCCTTGTGCTGTCTTCTGGCATTTTGTTGACAGATGACCCTTGGTTGACACTAATCTCAATAAGTCTCTTCTGGCTTCTAAACTATGACTTGACTCAGTGTTCTTCAGTGAGTTTTTTTTTTCTTTTCCCCTCTTTCAACCCCTACTCCCCGAAGATTCTCTGAATTGTGAAAGCAAATTTTGCTCATGTAAAGCAGAGCATGCCCGAGGTAGTTACTTGCTTTTCCAAAGAGACACAGAAGGAATGTTCTCTAACCAGGTTGACTTGAGAGCATTCCCCCTGCCCCAACTCTCACACAAATGTTTAAATCTGTGAGCTGCCCTTCATAAAATAAATCATACTCGGGCTCAGGAAATAGGGTCAGTGCCTAAATGGTAGCTGGAGCTTGAACTCTTGATTTGAATAGGAAGCTTCTAAAAGCATGGTCTCTTAACATCATTGGACTCCCAAATAGTTTAATGACTTCTATCCTGGTCAGAAATTTTCTTTGTAGGGCTTGAGTGATAACACAGTGGGTAGTAAGTGATAACACAGCTGCTTACATGCAGCTGACCCAGAATTTCATATGGTCCCCTGAGCATAGTCAGGAATGACACCTGAGTGCAGAACCAGGAGTAACCCTGAGCACTACTGGCTGGGTCCAAAAACCAAAATAAGAAAAGGAAGGAAGGAGGGAGGAAAGGAAGGATGGAAGGAAAGAAGGAAGGAAGGAAGGATGGAAGGAAAGAAGGAAGGAAGGATGGAAGGAAAGAAGGAAGGAGGGAGGGAAAGAGGGAGGAAGGAAGGAAAGAAGGAAGGAAAAAGGAAGGAAGGAACAAAGGAAAGAAGGAATTGTGCTTATAAAGCACTAATCTCTGAATCACTTCCCAGGACTCCTTGTGACTCTGGCAAATGAAGGTATGAATAACAGTAGACTGAGAAAGAAAGGAATCCTGCAATTCTCTTTACCCATCTTGCCAGCATGTGAGGCCAGGAAGGGGAAGGAGAGCCATGCTCCTCAATGTGTGCTTCAAGCATGCTGGGAAGAAATGAAATAGAAGAGATCCATCTACCTTCTGTATTCCTCTTCAATATTCTGTAGTCACTCAGACCACATTCTTTATCCCAGCTTGTGAGATCTGGAATCATTAGGGGTTTTGATAAAGTCTAGTCACTAATGCTACATCTAACAAAACAAGCTCTTCTGCTCAGATGTTTCTTGCCAGACACCTCATTAGGAAGATGGGCAGCATGCCATAGGCTCTTGTTTTTTCTGGCAGGTCTGGAATCTTGTCACCTCTCTTGTAAGAATAAGCAGAGCTGCCGTAGGATGAGTTACCCAGAGATGCAAAGTAAGACTCAAATACAGAGGAATAAGCATATCCTGAGAGTGTGCACGTAACAAGAAGGAGAGTAGTTCAAAGTCAGGCTGAGGCCAGTTCAGAAGCCAAGATAAAGAAACCAAGAGCAAGGAACATTGGGCAAAAACAGTTGGGTGGCCAGAGTGATTTGGATGGGGGAGGAGTGGCTAGGGATGTTCCTCAAACCTATTATTACCCAGATCACAGAGCAGTTTCATTCTCACTTCCTGGGATCAATGTGCTTAGAGTCAGATATGAGAATTGCTGCCTTGTAGCTCTGCAGGCAAAGAAGCATCTCTTGATGTCTCTGTACCTCCATTCTTCGTCTGTAAGATAGTGTTTAAAGAGATAGGGTAAATTAATCCATAAAAAGTACTTATACCCAGCATAAAAAAGTTCTCCATAAAGATTGGCTTTTATTCTTATCACTATTATTACTATGAACAGACTGTGAGAGGGGTTGGAGTGGGCTGGTTGAAGTGGGCTTCACTTTATGAAACCTGCCAATTGCAGGCATCTCTGTTTCTGCTTCAAATATCCTGCTTTCTCTTTTTACTTTGGATATCATGGATATCCAAAATCCATGATGTGGAGAACACTGATAGAAATAAAAGAGCTGGACTAAGCATTTGGGATAGTGAGTAGGAAGTAAGATATGCATCGTGCAGGTATTTGTGTCTATTTGCTTGTACAACTGTTTACTGACATCAGGTTAGGTTTCTGAAAGGTAGAAGGCTTACTGGCCAAGTCCTAGTCAGTGGACTAAGATTAGGGGTTAAGATCCTAGTGTGAGACTTTCTAGAGATACCGGGGCACCACTTCTTAGAAAATGGGAAAGGAGGTTGTCCTACTTAGAGTAGATGTGGCCTTCCTGTTTATCTAGAGAGCAGCAAGAGGTAAGCAAGGAATTCTAAGCAACAATTACAGGGGGATTTAAAATCATTGCAGCCAAAAACACCTTGGAAGATTTCTGTAATCAATTCCTCCTTTACCCTCAAAATTATTCCCTACCTGCTCCTATAGGAAAATCCCAGTGGGGCCTATGGAAGGTCATGATGTTCCCAGCACAAGGGAACCTTCCACTTTAGCTCCCAGTGTAAGGAAAGAATAGCCACAGCATGATTAGAGTCTGATGAGACCCATGAGAATGCAGCAGAGTGGAAGGGTCATTGAGGGACTGTAAGCATAAGATTCAGTTTCAGCTAACTAGGGTGCAAATCTGGCCTCCTCCCGTGTGCAGTAGAACATGACACAAGCCTCTTCAGGTCTCAGTTTAATCCTCATGGCATATTTGTCTCCTACTTGGCGGGGAGAGGTATATGGCGGATGGTTCCAACTGCTCTATAATGTAACCAAGTCTCTGGCATATGAGAGAGATACAAAAAAAATCTGTTCCCTTGCCTTGGAGTGGCTCCAGCAAAGGCACCAAGAGGAGGCGCCACTTGAGCAGGTTTTGAGGGAGGAATCAGAGCTTGCCAGGTAGAGTGGGATGCATTTCAGGGATTCTTTCAATAATATTATGATTTCTGCCCAACTTTTCGGGAACCCATATGCCCACTGACTGACAGTAATGTTATGAAGCCAGACATATCTGTATTCCTTTGCTATTCAGGAAAAAAGATCTTTTTAATTTTTTTTTTTTGCATTTAATGGTTGTTTTATGGTGGTTATAAAACATCTTCCAAATGCCAGGAATGAATTTGCCAAAAATATCAGGGGGCATTACAAATGCCAAGAAGCTGAAAGAAAGGCAGGAACTAGTTTCCTGCATTAAAAGAGAACAGTCTTGCAGGTGAATAGGTAGCCCTGAGCTCATGGCTGCCAACTCGTGGCCTGACTTTCCCATAGAGAGTCATGCTCAAAGGCACTAAAGTTGGATGAGACTGCTCAGGAACCATGACCCATTAGTATCTTAGCTACTGATAAACTGTCTTTCTCATGCACTTGAAATTTCAGCACACAAGAACCTCCAAACTCAAAGAAAGTCAAAGGTGTTTTCCCCCCAGGATGGGTTATTGACTAGTATTAGGGAAGAAACCTGGGTAACACCTGCTATGAGGTATCCCCATCATGACCTTGGATAATGCTGCTGGGAGGTTATGAGGGGCAAAGTTGGCACTAGAGATGGACTGGTATGTTTGTTCTCTTCATATATGAATACACACAAACATGCACAGAGCCTTCTTTCCTACACACACACACACACAATCACACACACACACACACACACACACACACACTGCATCCTCCTTCCCTGTATGGGGTCCTCTCCTGCAGGAGACTTTTAGACTTCTTTTAGACTGAGCACAGAAAACTTCTCTCTCCTGGTTGACAAAGAGAAGCAGATGGGGAGAAGATTCTGTCTCCTTTTCACTCCTAACTTAGACCATGTGTTCCACCTCCTGCTAGTCTATCACCCCTATCATTCCCCAAATTCATGCCTGACCTCACCACTTAGTTCACTTGCACCCCTAGACTTCTTGATAGTTTGTCTAGAGGATAAGATTTCAGCTTGAGTCACTATTCTCTCTAGTGAATAGCATAGCATCTGATATATAGGACCTCAATAAACATTTGTTGATTTGTTGACAGACTAGCAAACTAAGTCCTCTTAAACTCCATATTCTTTACAGGTTGTAACTATACTTATACTTTCTCAGTTAACATGTTTTATATCACTAGTTGTTTAGTTTCCCCATCAAAACCAGGAATCTTAACCTAGGGTCATAGTATGTTTCAAGAAAACATACATAGCCTTCTGGAATTCTGCATATGTGTGTCTGTGCCTTCAAACATGTGTATGTGAATGCAGGAATATAGTTTTGCTTTGTTTCTGGAAAGGAAGACCTTGTTTTTTCTTTTCCCTAATTTTATTTAGGTACTGTGATTTGTAGCGCTTCAGGCATATGATATTCCAATACCACACCCACAACTAGTATTAACTAGAATTAACATCCCTCCTGCAATGTCTCAAGGTTCCTTCCCACCCCAATATTCAACCCTCATGATGAGCTCATTTTTTAAATAATTTAAATAGTTGAGTCATATGTTTACAGTGATGTTAGAGCTTATGATTTTGATATACCTTTTCAGCAGCAATAGGTCATAGACCCTTGACAATCCCATGACAATCTCATGCCCCTTTTCCTGTCCCCAATTTATAATCCCCCCTTTCCTTAATGTTCTCAGTTCTGTGATCTAGGGTCTTGCAAAGTTTGCCATCATTTAATAGACAAGATCCCCAGTTTTGATGAAGTTCTCACAGAGGCCACAATCTTCATAACATCAAGAACTAGATTCAACTGTGCCTTGTCCCATTTAGATCTGACCAGCACCAGCCCAGCACAGTAGATGTTAAAGTTGTGTTCATCAAACTAGTGAGCAAGAGAATGGACCTGAAATGCTCCCATTTCTCACTCATTGTGATCCCTCCACTCATAGTGTCCCTCTCCCAAGAACGAAGGGTTTAAACATTTCAGAATGTGTATTGGACTTCTCAGATTAGGCTTGGAGAAAACTGCCTCTGAGTCAGACAGAGAGAATTCTGGTCTTGTATCTCCAGTTCCTTTTCCTGCAAGAGCTAGAGCAGTCCACCTCATCTCATTCCCACCCTGTCCTTGTACATGTGCTAATCTGTTCCAGGGCTATATGGAAATCCAGAGATAGTGACTTACAAACAATATATTATACTCATTGTTCTGATGCTGGAAAGTTGAGATGAGTGTGTCAGAAGATCCAATGTCTCCAGAGGACTTGATCTGTTTTCTGGCTATTAGATGGCACATTTTAGTTGTGTTCTCATGATGGACATTGCTATGGATCTCTCTAGGCTACCTATTAAGAAGCATATCCAATTATAAAGGGAATAGAATTAGGTGCCTCCAAAAGTCTTCTCCACTCTTAATTTCAACCCATTGGGTGTTTAAGTTTTAACATATGAATTTGGGAGATCCAAATATTTCATTGATATTAGTTTCCTAACCTTGGTCTGTTGGCATTTGATACACCCTTTATCTTATGGCAACCATTCCTTCTAGGACTATTTTCTTATTCCCCTTCTCTAACCAGGGTCAAGTTCGTGTCCCTTATGTATCACAATTCTCACCTATTTTCTTTCTGCATAGCAACAACTAATATTACTTAATAATACAAAGATCCAGTGTCCATATCACAGCTCTGGGATATCTGACAGGCTATACATGCTAAAATAACAACCAGAACATTTCTCTGTAATTTTTCAATGAATGCAATTCACTAGGAAGGTCAAAGTTCAGGAGGATACAGAGCATTCCTTTGCCCAGTTTTATGTCTGCTATCATTGTACTGGAGCAATTGCAAAGGAGAAACACAGTCATCATGGCCAAAGTGCCTGTTCCACTTGAATGCAAGTTGTCCCCACCATTATATCTTTGACTTGGAAACAAAAGCAGAGTCAGAAACAACTAATCAAGCCCAGATCTTTCTATTGAATCCACCCCTCACTATCTCTGTCCCCTGCATCTTTAGGGAAAGCCTAATCCTTTCCTGGTACACCATTCTGAAATGCTCTGAGGATGGGACTTTCAGTCCAATGGGGAGGGGACATTGGTAGGATCCTTTAAAAAAATGGTTTCTGAGTCTCACTGTTTTTACCTCTGAAATTGGGTCTGGATCTTGCTTTGTATCTATCCCTGAATTAATGGTAAGATCAAAGAAGAACCTAGATCTCTGTATTTCTCACCTCTCAGTGAGAGGTTCTCCCTACTCAGATGATAAGTTTACAATTCAGTGGGGAAGACAGACAAATGACCAGGCTCAGGTTGACATGGGATGTGTGTAACCCCCTGGAAAGCACTCAGAATGTCATCTGCCCTGACTCAAGGAGTTAAAAAGGGAACTGTCTTAGGAGAGGAGCTAGGAACTGAAAGATGAATGAATGTTAACTAGAGATAATGAGATAAGCAACATTCCAGAAAGGGGTACAGCCATGTAATGTCCAGGAGTTAAGAATAGGGCCACTTTATAGTTCTCACAGCTTTCTGGGAATGTGGCAGGAAAGGCAGAATTAAAATGACAAGTACACAGGGAAGGGGTCGCAGAAAAATACCAACATGGGGCCTTTTCCAGAAACTGCAAGGAAAAGATTTTTGAGCGGAGACATAAAATATTCAAGTTTCTATTAATAGAAAGATCACTTGTGCCTAGAGGGTGGAGAAGCAAAATTGAGAACATCAAGACCAGTTATGAGCAAGTTGGAGTTGTCTACTGGGAAAAAGATAAAGTAGGTAGCCAATGGAAGGGAATAAAGGGATCCCCATGGACACCAAAGAGGCAGCAGCAACAGGACTCAGTGAATAAATGCTTGTACAAACTATAAAATGCTACTTCAATTGTTGGGATCCAGAGTAAGCCTTTTCAGCTCTACCCCCAGTTATCCCATGCTACTCCTTCTACCAAGGAGAGGGAAAGGGGGTCTTTTCATTATGTCTTTGATCTCTATCCAAAGGCAAGACAATGAAATCACTGCAAAGCAGAAAGAAGTATCCTAAAAGTCAAGTAACACTAATTCAGGTCTATATTTGAAAACTGGGAGCCCTAAATACCTGCAGACCCAGTTCTTTGGCTACAGCCACTTGAAGGAACAGCATAGACAAGCCCCCTAAAGAGATCAGGAGGAGATAAGCATTTCAGGCTGGGTCTGACCTCAGGTTGAAACTACACAAAGGATCAGTGTCAGAAAAAGCACTCTTGCAAAAGAAAAATGCCTAATCAGTCTCCATTTAATAGGCCACTTTAGCAGTGGAAGAAGAAATGTTGCTATTCTATGCCGGCTATTTTATAATCACCAGAGTCCTTAGCTTCATGTAAGCCATCTCATATTCATTAGGAATAAGAGTAATTTTGTTCATTGGAAAGGACTCTTCAATTTATAGCATCTTAATTGCTTAGGGTTTTAAATTCTAATAAAGTTCCATTTTTGGCAGGAACAGTGGGCATGCAGGCAGAGGGGAGGAATTCATCCCAACTGACAAAGACATTGGGGTCAGTGTGGTGCTTAGTAGCTGAGTCACTTGGGCTGATTAGTAATAACCCACTTGCTCCAGCTCTGAATTCTAGGGGGTTAAGCATAACATCAGTTCATTCTAGGCATGTGATATATTTCCCATGATAATAGGTCTCACACGGATGGACCCAGGGTCCATTTGCACAATAGTACCCAGGCAGAGATAGAGACTGATGCATGCATCCGATCTTGAGTGGCATGTGGTCCTACTTGTCATGAGGTAAAGCAAGTCTCATGCAACTACTTTGTGGGTGCAATAGCATGATATATGGCTATAGAGAGATGGTCTGTAGACAGCCCCAGAGTCATTAAGTTCTTTGTGCTTGAGGGCAGGGGCCCTGTCTTCTGAAGCTAGGTGTCTTTAAAAAGTAGGTGATAGTGAAGTTTTGATGGAGGAATGAATGAACACATGGATTTAACTTTCAGAATGGGTTGAGTTTTCCCACATGAATGGGTGAAGGTGATTTGCCTTATTCCTTTTACCCAATATGCCTTTAAAACTTGCTGGATCCCTTAGACAGGACTTGCCCTGCAAAGCTTCCATTTAGCTGGTTAAATAGAGGAGCTCACAAACCAAAGACTGTCATCTTCTGCTTTCTGAGACCCAAAATGAATTAGCAAATATCAAGATTAGAAGAGATAACAGTAGAAAATCATTTTATGGGTGATTATGAAGAGTATTATGCCATGCAAAATGAGTCAGAGGCATGGGATAGACATAGAATGATTGCATTCATTTGTGGGACATAAAAAAATATATAGTATGATAATAATATATAGAGATCAAGGCCAGGAAGATCAGTCCATGACAGAAAGCTTGCCAAAAATTTGTTTCTCACTGCTTCTGGGAGAGCTGCCCCTGACAGATAAGTCAGAGCTTGGATTTGCCATCACTGGTTGCTGTCTATAGCAGAGATGTTGCTGGAGCTTCTAAGGTCATTTCTCATATCAACTCTTACCACCCTGGCCCAGCCTTCTGCCTCTGAATATGGGTTTGAACATGCATAGCCTCACTTTAGACATAGTCATTAGAAACATTAGGTCAGACTCACCCTACCTACTAGATAGAAGCTGTACAGCACTCTATAACACCAAGAAGCACAGTGTAGCAGCAGTGAGCAGAACAGTCAGTCATATCTCTTTTCTTTGTGTATTTGAAAACCTGAAGATAGAGCTGGGAGAGAATTTTCTTAAAGAAGTGCACAAGAGAACTTAAGCAGAGCAGTGAGGGAGGGGATCCATGGGACAATAAGAGAGTGTAAGGAAGAGAATTGCTAATAATATGATGTGACTGCTGCAGTTTGTTTTAATTCAACCGCATTCAAACATGAGCCATCAATGGCACATACCAGTGTCAACAATGTTAAACTGAGATTAAAGATATGAAGATTGAACTAGATTCTTGGGAAGAGAAGGACTTTTGGGGAAGAAAGAATCATGCTTCCAAAGGCTTCATGGCAGGGAAGAATGGATACTCTCTTACATTCATTTTGGTGACCCTCCATCAGATTTCTAAAAGTTAAGAACACAAATTGAATGTTCTCCCCAGTATAAATGGCTCATTGGCTTTCTATTGATCTCTAGAAAGGAACATAGTCCTTGAACCTGGATCCAAATGCTATAACATGGCTTTCTCTCTATTCCTAGCTCTATCCAGCCTCATCTCACCCTGGGTTACAACTCCTCTGCCTTCTTCCTTTGTGTATATCATTCCTAGGAAGAATTCCTAGGGAGAATGGGTGGTGAAGTAATATTGAGAACTTGGTTCTCTGGATTCCTGGTATCATCTTGCTAACCCCATGACCCCAGAATGGTTTATTAATCAAATCCCAGAACTGAAGGATTTGGAGGTTTTGGTGAGTCACATCCAACTTTCACATCTGTTTCCTTGGTTGAAGCCCACAAGGCTTCAATGTAAGAGAACTAGGCTAGATCAAGTGACTAGAGCTCTGTTAGACCCAACAAGAAAAACTTCCTATTGATCAAGGTCCCACCAAGTAGAATGGGTCACTTTAGGAAACAAAGTTCCCTATCACCTGTACAGCCAGAGTAAAGCTTTGCTGGGAATTTTATGGGAAGGTATCAGATAAGAGTTTCTCTAGCTGATTTTTGGCCCTTTCAGATCAGCAGAATTTTTGAAGCCCAATGTGCCCCAAATTCTCATGCATTCTCCTGCTGGATTCTAGCCGTTCTTTTATTGTTGTTGTTGTTGTTGCTGTTGTTGTTGTTGTTATTGCTATGGTAGTGGGGGAAGGATGCATCTAAGAAAATCTTAATAAGCAACTCTTTATCAAATGCCCAGATAGGCTCTCTGACAAGGAAAATGGACACTGCATGAATAAGGTCATAAGACCTTCCCTTCATTACTGTGTTTTTAATACTGTCCTAAAGGACCTTGAGTTGGTAGTTTTCCTCATTGGGCCTTTAACTTTGTCTGACCTCACACTCCCCCATCTCATAGTCAAATACTTAATGATCTGTTTTAAAAATGACAAGGGGAAGCCATTTCCATTGTGAATTGAATTCAGAGGTGAATATTTGTCATGTGAGTGATCTTGATGGGGTTTTACTAGACAGCTAAGCATCTGCAGATCCAGCCTTTTGAAGGCACTTTTGTACTTTTTGAGTCACAAGTCTCCTGTGCTATGAAAACTGACCTTTTCTATAAAAATTACTTTTTCAGGTGAATAAAATGTGAGTAAAAATTTATCAGAAGGCTGACTTAGTTATGCTTGGTTATCTTGGAAGGCTCCTTGGTTCCCATATAATGATGTGTATGTTTTCAACACTGTGGGGGCACAGTGTTCTTTGTTGGTTCCACGTTATTAGCTTCCAGAAAGCTCACTCTCCTATGTTCCCTCACCCAGCACAAGATGGGTTCCAAAGTGGAATGACTCACTTAGAGATTTGTATGTTTTGTGGAACAAAAAAGCAGTTAAAAAAAAACCCAGAGGAGGCTAAAGCCTGATATTCTTGAGTTATTTACTACTGTAGAGACTGGATGATAGTTGAAGTCTCCAGAGCTAGACATGTGGGTTCAAGTGAAGCAGAGGACTAATCAAGTTCTGGAACACTCCTCTCCATACAAATATCCTCTTCTTGTATGTGAAACAAAAGGCTCTGGGACACTACACAGAATCCACTAACCCTGGTGTGGTTGGATTGACAGGATTACATCCTTTAGATCAAAGACAGCAGGAGCCATGAGAGGGTCTCCACATGACCTCCGAGTGGCACTGCAGAGAAAAGAAAATTTGGCAGACAAACAGACTTGGGTTCCAAGTCCAGTTCCCTAGCTTTTAAACTATGTTATTCTGGGAACATTATATAACTTCCCTGGATCTCTAGTTTCTCCTTTGTAGTGATAGCTGTTAACTTTTAGTAAGGGCTTGCTGTCTGTAAGGCACTAAAATAAGTGGTTTACATGCCTTGTCTAATTGAGTTTTACAGAGGCTCTTGTGATGATATAAAACCTCTCTTTTTATGTCATTGTTTCACACTGTCTCCTCAGCAGTTACTGGGAGAGGAGGGGAATAAAGTGACCCAGCAGAGACTGGACATCCTTTGGAGCAGGGTAGGAGCTTGGATGGGTGGTCCTGGAGGCAATAAAGGGCACCAACTTTATTACAGGCAAAGACTGAATGAAACGCCTTCCTGCCCACTCTCTTCAAATAGGCAAGTTGTCTATTGCCCTTTCAATTTCTCCCCTCTCACATAAACTACCCAGTAAGTGCTTGGAAGGCAGGAACTTGGCTTTATTACCACAGAATGCTCAGAACTTCCTGCAAAGTTTGGTGGTAGCTGGTGCTTAATGAAAGAAGTTGAACTGATAAAAAGACAAATTAATGGGGACCAGGTGGTGGTGCTGGAGGTAAAGTGCCTGCCTTGCCTGCGCTAACCTAGGAGGGACCGTGGTTCAATCACCCGGTTCCCCATATGGCCCCCCGTGCCTGCCAGGAGCGACTTCTGAGCGAATAGCCAGGAGTAACCCCTGAGCGTCACCGGGTGTGACCCAAAAACCAAAAACCAAAAAAAAAAAAAAAAAGACAAATTAATTCATTCATTCAGTTCAAATACCTAAGGCATTTATTTCTGAGATTTCAGTCCAGTTCACTTTCTCTGGTGACCCTGGACAAGTCACATTCCCTATCTTTTATTCATCTGTAAAAGAAGGACATTAGAAAAGAAGGTTCCTCCGGGGCAGTGTTAAAAGATCTTTAGGAGTCCATCAGCAAAGTTTTCCTGCCATGGCTAGGTGTTAGAAACAACACAGATACTCTCTCTCTCTCTCTCTCTCTCTCTCTCTCTCTCTCTCAACAGGCAGCACAAATTTATGTAAAAATAGTGAGAAAAAAGATTCCAAAGACCAAGCCATATGCTAGTTTTTTCCCCTTGTGAAAAAAGTTTGATCCTTTTATTTTTAAGAATTACTTTATTTAAGCACAGTGAATACAAAATTGTTTATGATTGAGTTTCAGTTACAGAATGAACATCTTCCTTCACCAGTGCACATTTTCTGCCACCAATATCCTCAGTTTCTCTTCCACCGCCCATCTGCCTCTGGGGCAAGTATTTTCTCTCTCTGTCTCTCTCTTTATCTCTTTTCTTCTTGACACTGTGGTTTTAAATAATATAAATGAAGGGATATCATCCATACATATTACTTTATTCCCTATCAACACCCAGTTTTTGTCTATAGTGATCAGATCCAACTATCATTGTCAGAGTGGACCCTTCACTACCAAATTGCATTCATAACACTTTATGGAAAGCTTCTTATCATAAACTGATCCTCCTGACCCTTATCCCTATTGTCTCTGGATATTACTATACTATTTTATTTTCTTATATCTCACAAATGAGTGAGAGTATTCTATGCCTATTCCTTTCCCTCTGACTCATTTTACTCCACATAATACTCTCCATATCTTTCCATGTATAAGCAAATTTCATGACTTTATTTTTCCTCACAGCTGCATAGATGTACTACAGTTCTTGGGCACTTGGGTCATTTCTAGATACTGGCTATTGTAAATAGTACTACAATGAACATAGGAATTCAGGGGGGTTTTTTAGTTCCTTGGGTTATATCCCTAGAGTGGTATTACAGGATTATATGAAATCTCAATTTCTAGTTTTTTGTGGAATGTTCATATTGTTTTCCCAAAAGGCTGGTCCAGTCTATATTCCCAACAACAGTAAATGAGAGTCCCTTTCTTCCCATATCCAAAACTATTATTCACTTTCTGAGGCCACAAGATAAGCCAGCTGGTACTAACATGGTACCATGCTCAAAGCAGCATGAGGTTCAAAAACAGTTAAGTTCCATGTTGTCCTCCATGGTCGCTAGGAGCTGACCATAATGCTGGGTACTCAGGAAGATCCTCAAGTTATCTCAATTCCAAAGAAAAGGAGGAGATGTGTTGGAGATAAGAGGAGCTTCTTCCTACAAGAATTGACACTTGAAAAGTACTGCCCGATGGCTAGAATGCCCATATGAGATTGAAAGAGACTTGTCAGTCAAAGGCTTGGAGATGTGTAAATGGGACAAAGTTGGCAGGTCATCAGGTTTTGTTAAGAAACATATTTATCTAGAGAGACATCAAAGAAGGTTGGGGAGATCAGCATATGTCAACCTGTGGTCAAGTCTTGAAGAGCTGGGTCAGGAGCTCATATCTCATGCTAGAGGCAACTGGGGAACCAGGAAGAGTTTTACAGAGCTGCCTTTTTTGGGGGGTGGGGAGAAATCCATTTATGTTGTGAGAGAGACATATCCTTGAGAGTGAATGTGGGGAATTTAGAGAGATTTTGTGATTGTGTTAGGAAATTTAACTGGGTTGTAGGTGGTGATTTAAATAACAACAAACAAATGGGGAATCATGAGAGAAGCAGAAGATCTATTGCTGTGTGGGTTATTGAATGGGTGTCAGGCAAATCAATCTGATAACTTCTGAGTCTTTGGTTGGCTTGTCACTTTGGAGAATGATACTTCCCAGAGAAATGGCATGCCAGGAAGAAAATACAGCTTTGATGGTAACAAGGTTGAGGCAGCTTTTGTGCCAGATGCTGACCTGATCTTTCACTTTTTTTTTGGGGGGGGGGGGTTCAGTTCATACCTGTTTGATGCTCAGGGGTTACTCCAGTCTAAGCACTCAGAAATTGCCCCTGACTTGAGGGGGCCATATGGGATGCAGGGGGATTGAACCGCGGTCCTTCCTTGGCTAGCTCTTGTAATGCAGACACCTTACCTCTAGTGCCACCTCACTGGCCCCATGATATTTCAAATACAACATCTCTGACTCAAGTCTAGAACCAGAAATTTTGAGCACATGATGATGTGGTGTAGGCTAAGTCTCATAGGAGAAACATCATTAGCTCTGTAGAAAAGAAACTTTATCATTCCCACAGGATCAGTCCCATGGTAGAAATTCTCTTAACTCACTGTCAAAGGACACATTGCTCTCACATTCAGCATTGTGACCCTTTGCCTCCTAGCCATTACCAAATGATGCTCCTTTCAAGGGAGCAAGTAAAAATTCTGCCTCTGTTCTATATTGCTTCTAAGAAAATCAACAAATAGCCATCATTTCTAATGCCCTAGAAGAATGTTATATTTTCTGATGAACTGTCAAACTGTGTTCTACAGAGCTGCCTTTCCAGTGCCCATCTATTCCTCCTGGGCAGAAGGAAGAGGTAGGTCTGCTCTAGCTTGGGCTCTGCCGGGCTCTTACCATGTTTCCCTGAAAATCATCTCTGAGGACAAAGCCAAAATAGATGGGTTTTATTTGAAGCTCTTAGTGAGCAAGTGCTGTCTTTCCTCAGAGGATCTTGGGTATTGAGTATACCAAGACTTCAGGGTCCCCTGCAGTGGGGAGAAAGACAGGGAAGGGTACAGAGACCCCAAAAGCAAGACAGAACCAAGAATATCATTGTTTTCCCAACTGAAATGAAAGCCTTGTGCTTATGAATCAATCTTCCCAGCACTTTGTCACACCTGAGCTTGGGAACTAGATTCTCACCTTTTTGTACATTACTTATGTTCTTAGATCATGTCTCCCTTGGACTATGGGCCACTTGAGAGCAGAGAAGAATGAAAAGTAACACTCTATAAATGCCCATAAAGGGTCCCAGGAAGTGTAACTCTTTATTTAACTCTCACGATGACCTGGTGAGAAGATTATCAACCCCATTTTACAGATGAGGAAATTAAAGATTAAGACCATTGATTCAATTCAAGAAAAGTACCCAACACAAGTGCCTTATAAATTAGAACCATTATTATTGACCATCTTACTCAACAATTCACACTCTATTTTTCAGACCAGGTTGAACCAAATCCAGAGTTTGTGCTCAGTGCTTCTGCATCTTTAATGTCCAGGTGAGCCATTTCTAAGGCGTCCACCAATTCAATGAGTTCTTTATTTCATCTTTCACATCCATACATTCTCAAAGGGCCAGGACTGTCTCAGTGAATCTTTACTACATCATGACTACTTGCCTAAGTGAATGGGAGCAAATAATGGAGAAGCTAATAGGGAGCATCTCCCCTGGAGAATCTTAGGGGATAGGCAGAGCCTTTGATTTCTTTGACCATCCTTATTCTTCCCTTTAAAATGTGACTGAGGTTCTCTTGTAGAGCCCCATATAGAAATGTCTTCAGGTTTTCTTACATATGTGGAAGGTACTTGGTCAGAGAGCCAGCAGGGATACAGGAGCCCAGGAGGCCCCTTGTGGCTACTTGATAAGATGAGTCCACAACCAGGCCTCTCACTCTCACTACCAACTAGGCTTTTAAACACCCTCCAAAGTTGTGAAGTCCATACACATATACATACATGCCTAACCACACACATCACACAACACACATACAGACATAGATATCATCATCCCCACATATCTACATCATCACAAACACATGCTCACATACACATGCAACATGACTTATAGGATCATCTGAAGCAAATATGGAACCATGCTAGAATTGTTCAGCTCAAGGGCTTACTTTTCACATAGAAGTGTACATTTGAGACATATGGAAGGAACTGAACCAGAGTCCTGCCAAACTCAGTGTTGTGGGGAGGATGTGTCTCATCATGGCAGATAGGCCTTTCCATGCATCTCACTCTCAAAAAAATGGGAGAGCTGGCCTAATGGCCACATATGACCACCATCCAAAGGGAGGCCCTTCCTGGTATAGGAAGTACCGTTCCTGGGAAGTCAGATTCCAAATACAGGGAAGACCTCAGTTCCAAGTTGGGCTGCAGGGCAGGGTTCATTGCCATATTCTGTGCCTGGTCTCATTAGTGTGTTTTTGTGTGAGAAAGAGAGAGATTTGGTGTGTAAGTTGGTGTATACCACTGTATGAATGTGTGTAGGGTCAGGCCAAGTATTAAGCACAAGTAGTGGGTCCGCAGACAGGGAAAGAAGACAGATGCACAGTCTTCTGGAAACACCATGCACTTGTTCTTCTTCATAGGAATATCATGCCAGTGCCTTGGCCTCAGATCTTGAGGACTTGACTTTTTTCTTGTAGTAAGTGGTGAATCCCTGCTTACTATAATCTCTAGGCTTTTGCTTACCCATAAGGAATCTTATTTGTGTTTACTTTGACCCCTCAGCTGAGTTCTCTGAGGGGCAAGACTGTATCAAAGTTTCCTCATTATCCAGAAATGCTTCATTATCCCTAGGGTACAGCTAAGATCAGACACTGAGTGTACGATATCAGGGAGGGTTCAGAGCTAGTGAGAGAACTGTGGCCATTCTAGGTATGAAAGGAAACAGCAGTGCTTATGCAAGTGCTGGAAAAGATGAAAGAATGGGCTGTTGGTGAGAGGTTCAGATGTTCTTGAATAACCATGGGGCTATTTACCTATGGAGAAGTGCTCACCGGAAAGAAGAAAATCAGGAAACATTTCCTCCAACCACTCTACTTCTCCCCAAGACTCCCACATAGTAAAGAATAGTGAGCAAATTGAGTTTCCCAACTGAGAATTCTATATATAAGGTGGATATTCTATAAATTCAGACTCTGGGTATGCAAGACAGTCTCCAAATTTGCATGGTTTGGATTAGCATCAAGTGAGAACTGCAATGGATGGGGTCAGGACTAGCATTCAGATGGAGGGTGGGCCTGTGGCATGTGGAAACTGAAGGAATATCTGAGAGTCATGTAGCCAGATAAGCCATCACAGTAGCCTACCTACAGATACCCCCATCTCATTCACTTGGCATTTTGTTCTGTCTGATTCCGCTTGAAAGAAATGAATGGCCCCTGTGGGGTGGAAGTACTGGTCCATGCAAGATTTGTATTCTGACATCCTTTGGCCTGAAGCGCAGAAACAAATGTGTACTGAGCATGCCTCATTCACCCTGAATCTCAAGTGGCATCCTCCCCAGACTTAGAGAAATAACAGCAGAGCGTGCTGGTAAACTGAACACTGTCAGAGGCTGCTAGTTGCATCACCCCCAGGAATGAACTGCCTCAAGATGCAGAAACTGGAAACTGTGGTTTCCAGCAGCCAAACTCTCGCAGAAGGCTAACTGGTAAATAGAAATGTCTAATGGGTCCCTGGGAAATGGGACTACCATGAAACATGGGACTACCCTGAAGTATCCTTGTCTGGTGATCAGAACCTCTTTATCTCCACATTTGTGTAGAAAACTCGGTGAGGCCAGGAAGTAGTCAATAGTATGAGGTGCTTCTGTTCTTAGTAGCATCTGAAGCAGCATCAGAGATTGCCATCTCTGGGGAAGTGACATAGAGAAGCTAAAAGTACAGCTTTAAAACTAAAAACTAGTTCGGAACTTAGCTCCATCATTTATTAATATACTCCCTGATTCTTTATGTGCCCAATGGAATAATTATTCCACCCCAGGGCTGGTTGTGAGGTTCATATAGAACTCTGCAGGAAATTCAATAAGTGCTAGGTGCCGGGTTCAGGAATGAGATGTATGGGTGTGAGTCATGCTGAAGGAGCATCTACCTACAAGGAGCTGACATTCTAATGGTGGGAGACAGATATTGAGCAAGAAATATATTTGGGTCTGGAGAAATGTATTTAGAAAGATAAACTAGTGTGATAATTTGTAACCCACTTTGGTAAAAAAAAATATATAAAAGTATGATAAAGGTATGAAGAGGAATTATGGCATTAACTGACATTATAGAGGGTTATTGCAGAAAAATAACCTTTGAAATGTGCTATCCCCACAAAAGCAAGCAGCAGCAGCAATAACAAGCAATAGGGAGTGTGCAAACGCCCAGTGTTAGAAAAAAAATAAGGTCTCAGAAGGGGAAAAAAGTTTAATATCACTGAGACATATAGTAGAAAAGAGGATGCCTTGCCTAATGCCTGTAACCTAGCAGATGCTGTTAGATTAATATTTCTCTTCCTCATTCTGAAGTCAAGATTGAAATGTTCAAGGTGCCTGCCCCTACTTGGCGTCAGGACAGCTTGCAAAACTCTAATTGCTTCTGAGAGAGAGAGAGTAAAAGAGAGAGAGATGAGAGATCCCTGTGATCTGCCAGGGATAGTACTGCTTCTTTGGAGGAGGTGCTGCTGTGATAAATTTTAGGAAGCCTCACTTCTTATTTTACACTATCCCTGAGATTGGGATGCCTCCCTCAATAGTTCATCTTCCTCCTTTCTTTCTGTAAAATTTGTTTTGGGGCCATATTCAACAGTGTTCAAGACTGGCTCCTTGGCTCTACACTCAGGAATTACTCCTGATGGTGCTCAGGGGCCATATAGGATGCCAGGGATCAAACCCAGTTTGGCTGTGTGCAAGGCAGGAGGCCTACACATTTGTACTATTGCTCTGGTCCACACCCTTCCTTTCTGTCTTCCTAATCAGCTCCAGTTTCAGAGGCAAGGGAGGCCTGGCTTTGCTCCAGATCTCTGTGCTCATTAACTGAGCCAGAGCCAGGCCTGCAGAGATGCCTGAGGTTTCTTCACAAACAGCCTTGCAGCTTATGGTCAGCTTAAAAACTATCAATCCTCCCCCTCCAGGCTCCATTTCCTAAACACATAACACACTCGCAGAGGGATTTCCGCTTGGTTGCACTTCCTCTTCAATGAGCATGAAAGAAATAGCAGACATGGTTGGGGAGCCAGAGCTCATACTTGACATGTAGGAGTCCAGGTTCCATCCGTAACACTGCATGGTCCTCAACCAGCTTACTGGACACCTGCATCCTAGCGAGTGTGACCCAACTTAAGAAATAGCATGCTTTCTTGCTATTTCCACTAAAGCCACTTGCTTCTGATCAGAGGGAAGGCTCTCCCCATGCAGAACACAGGAAAGAGATGTGCAAGTAGCCTGAACATAAGTCAAGAGCAGTACAAGTTGTCCAACCAAAAAAAGACTCAGTGAAGAAGAGGGAAGCAGGATCCATGTAGGAGAGACTTGGTTTAGCCTAGATGGCCAAAGAGAGGACAGGCTACAGCCCAGAGCTGAAGTACTTAGCTCAGTCTTTGCCTTCTTAATATTCAGTGTTCTCAGCTATAAAATGGGGGAGAGATGTCATTGCCCTGGGCTGTTTT